>JAQFYT010001540.1:0-15976 GCA_034694925.1 Ceratophysella denticulata
GCTGAAAGAAGCAGAAGTGTCACATACGGACGGACGGACGGACGGACGGAAAGTTCAATCACATATAGCCCGACATAGTCGGTCTAATAAACGCATATTCAACATTTAAAATACACGGAAGAAACGGAATTACCGTTTCTTATCTTGTCTCGAACTCTGTTGCGTCGCAAATTTGGTGTCCTGCTGCAGCCTTTGAAGTGAGTAAATGGTATGTGTAAAGAAGAGGAGGTCAATGAGGAGAAGAAATCCAACGGGACCGTAGAAATATGGAAATTGTTCAGAGTAGCCGTAAAAGTAACATTTCCGCTCACCAAACCTTGGGCGGATTACCGCAGCATCTCGGTCATCCCTGCAAGCAAATTCAAAGCCTATTGATCAACCAAAACTTATTATTTTAGATACCTATGTCGTTTGCAGTAATGGCCCTTATTTACTTGTATATTTTATCCAGTGCAAGTCCAATTCCGGCAATAATTCCCGAAAGACCCCACGAGAACAGAGCGAATAGACAAAATCGTCTTTTGTCGCTATTCCTTGAGCTCGGCCGGAGTGGACGCCATCCACTGCAAGAAAAACATATCTGAGCATTTTACGGTGTCCATAACGTTTATGGAGATTTAATTAATTTACCTGAAAGTCCACCATAGGTCGAAATTCATTGACGTCAACCAAAAGAAAACTGAGAGAAACGAGAAATGAATCACGGTACCTGTATGAAAGGAAAAATTACGATTTGGTAAATTTGACAATTTAGATGGAAATATACTGTACATAGTTTGTACGGTGGGGCTACCCATTGTCTCGCACAATATTTCACTGTAACTATGGATTTCGTCCGTGAAGAGCTGAACGATGGCAAGGAAGAAGAATGAGATGAGGCTGGAAGCAACGTAGGCAAACTGGAGCCAACCTGTTGTTGTTGAAAAAATTCCATGATTAATAGAATCATTAAATTGCACAATTCGGTGTCATCTGACAATCACATGTACCCACCATGAATATTTTGATACTCCCAATTGATGAGGTAGACGAGGGCCGTAAGGAACAAAAATATGGAGGACGCCAGTCCAGAAAATGCAAGAAGTTTGTATTTCAAAGAATTCTGTTTCCAAAGAGTACAAAAACATATTTCATCATATCTCTATTTGAATTAATTCATTGAGAGATAAGACAAACGGATTTACAAAGGAAGCATCCGCGATCTCGACTTCATTATCAGGATAGCAAATGAGAGCAATTTGATCCAGCTCAGATCCACTGAAATAGACCGGGCTATGAGCTTCAAGATGATGCAAGGTATCATTGGCATCGTCCGAGACTAGGGTGTGGTAGCCGAGACCCACAGCTCCGTCAATGCAGAAGGTATTGCCCGTATAAACAATTCGTTTCCCATTCGCCACTGTGACCAAGGAACCGTTGGTCAGGACATACATCCTAAATATGTAGCAAGTTTCAACACATTGTTTAGTTTAATGCCCAAGTCACTTTATATTTGATAATTAAACAAAGAAATTCATTTAGGCTTAGGCAAAATAAAACTGCTGATGTTGCGTTGATAAGTGATAACCAAACGTCATACATTGGCTTATCTTGGACAAACCAAGCCAGGCCTCAAAAAACCTTTCAGAGGCTAAAATTAGCGCGACACAGGTCTGACGACCTCCGGCACGCGTATACTGTAAGACGTTTCTTATCACTGGTGTAACTCTTTAATTGCTGACGTGAATCATGGAATGAATCACGGAATGTATTAAATTAAGTCTTACTACTTACTATACTATTAATCATAATTATATTTTGGTTATAAGCTTTAAGCTGTGATAAGTTGGAATTACTTGTCAGCAGGGTTTTCTCTCGGTGAGAAGGAGTAGGACTCACAGTTTGGAATTCCATTGATATAATGTGGATTTTGACGGGATTTCAGGGACACGGGCTCGTAGATGGAATTATACAAAAATGGTGTCCAGCTATTATTGTCAACTCGACAAGCCCCTTCTTCAATGTCCAAAATGCTCTCAGGGCTGCAACATTTCCGAATACAGGGCTGCGTGTCATCACAGCGGGGTTTACAGAGTAAGGCTATGAAGACCGTCTCGTTTACTCTGAAATAAAAATTAAGATTTAAATTAAGAATCAATATTTTTGTGCCCTAATTTAAACAAGTTTTGCCTTAAATTTTGACAAGTTTTACCCTAAACCAAAATCGGTGTTTCAGACCGTTCATTGATTTTATTGAAATTAGTCACATGACTTATGCTATGAAAGGTCAAAATAGGTTAGGTTTAAAAAGCCGAATACAGATGAAAACGTCGTTTTTCTTAGGACAAAACTCGTCAAAAAGTTTAGGGCAAAACTTGTTTAAATTAGGGTACTTAAATTATCAGCCAATTAGGAATTAATATGTATTCCGAAAAGCCACGTTTTATTTTCCAGTAATTTTCCAGTCAGTATTTCTCAGAATTTAAAATAAATCTGCTTTGCGGCGACTCTGGACCAGAAGGTTTTACGTTTTACTGCATTGCTTTGACTTTGATGATTTGACACTGGTCCAAATTCCATCGGTAAGTATATCATATTTGTAAGCGTTGTTGCAGGTTTTATGAACTAATTACGTACTGGTCGATGCAGAAATCATTGTTGTTCCGCGTGTTCATAAGTCCGTGCTCATCCGTCCAAATCAAGGATCCCTCGGCGGAGAGGACCACAGAGGGTTCCAGATCTTCGGAGCGATAGTGATAAGCATCTTCGACGTTCATGAACCGCTCTTTGCTCAGTGCTTCCTTGTGAATAATCTTCTCGATTAGAAGCTGGGACTCGGATGACGAGCAGCTTGGCATTGAAACTCCAAGTCTGTGTCAGAAAGAATCACAAAGCCAGTTTTTGTAATCAAATCAAGCCAAACACCACACGAAACATGAACCTCCCCTCTACTCCCTCCCATGGCGTCAAAAAACCTGATTTTGCTATTGGTATACGTAAATGGAGTAGGATTTACCTGTAATTATAACTTTTTTCATGGGTAGGTACATGGTATACTGAAGCACACTAAAGATTCATGCAATATTCTAAAACAACTTGTGCGAATTACTTATATGGGCAGTTCTTAGGCATTTATAGGCTTCAGCTAAAAAACCTGCCTAGCGACAGCCTGGGACCAGAAACTGTGCAGTGCATAGAGTTTGCGACATATTGCAAAGCAAACGACTTTTAAGTTAAAACTGTGTTGCAAGTTGCATACTTAGAGATTTAAAAGCATTTGAAAAACCATTCGTGATTTATAAAATTTCCAGTGACCAAGGATTTTGGTTCATTTCTTGCTTGATGAGCGCTTTGACTGCTTTGAAAAAGGTTATGATGCAATTTGCAAAGCATTCATTCACGAGAATGATGAATGATGAATACGCAAATGTCATTAGACCCTTCTGGTTTAAAATCAGAATTGGTAAGGTAACCACTACCGGGGGGGGGGGGGGCAGCACACGCAACACTACTGCTGTAAAGATTAATGATTGACAGCATAAAGATCGAGCAACAATAAAAAGTGACGTGTTAATTCATGTATATAGCTTTAGCATCTTTACGCCAATGTTAAATGGGAAATTCCAAGCAGTTTATAGAAACAACTTTACCCCCAATTCAGCTAAAAGCTCTAAATAATCCTTATTTATGATATTCTAATATCTGTGTATGGTGAGGGTTCATTTATTCAAACTCCACACTCCACGTCGTCCTTTTTGTTTTTTGCGCAATTCGGATTTCCAGTGGATTCTGAATTTTAATTTGAAATGATTGAAATCGGTATTAAATATTCCGTATGAATAATTCAACGGTTTCCGACAAATTGACAATTCCAGGAACTAATTTGACTATTGGAAAAGTATTTCAACACATCCAACATCTAACATCCTTTGCAAACTAGATTTGCCCAGAATTACGAAATGTTTCAAAAACAAAACTTTTCCTGAAATAATATCGTCGTATGATTTATCATTAACAAACCTGAATACAACGGGTCCATCCACAAACATGTTATTTGAACCTGGTTCGGTGTTTTCTGAACTTTTGAACATTGATGCCTCCCACATGAGCGGTATCTCGCCAGTGGGCGACACTGACTCTGACGCCTGCGTGTTGCCATTGGTAGCCTTATCTCGGTCAGACCCCTGTTCCAGCACGCACTTCCCGTCCCGCCATCTTTCCTGAAGGGGACAGCACTTGTTCACTATGGGAAACTCTGGGGGTGGTGGGGTGGATTCAAATATGAGAGGTTCCTTATTATAAGCCAGTAACTTCGTGTCATTTTCCTTAACATTTTCCACACCATTAGTAATGCCGGCTAAACTTCCAAGGATTCCGAGTCGTAAGAAATAGATGAATAAAATTCTGGATCTAGAGAGGTCAGGTTTCATGTCGAAATGAATTGGAACTGGGTGTGCTGGGTGGATTGAATCAACGTATTGAGTCCGACATGGACATGACTGACCACAGAATTCGCTGTAGAGGACTTCCACACATTCTCGTGTACTTGCGGCCGAGGCGTCGTCAGTCTATGGACTGACTAACAACAAACAATAAGCCGATTGAGGCTTCGCACTTTGCAGATCCCAAGTCAGAGTCACTATGAGTTGACCACTGTTGCGTGTAATGTGTATGTATGTATCTTTGTGTAAGACTTCCTAAGGAATGCTGCCTTGCCTAGACTCTCCTTTCACTCTCGAATCTCTTTAATGGCCGTAGCATTGAACTAAATTCAAAATTGTGTCAATTAATAATAAAGCGGAATGAAGTGGGAGTCGAGCAAAGGAGCCCAGCCACCTACGGCCAGAAACCACGCAGCCCACCAAGGTTCCTGTCAAAGGACATTTAATTCTAGAGAGGCTTATGGGCTTTAGCGTCTAATTAACATAGAGCGAGCCCGAGATGACAATGACAGACGCCTCTTCTGCAGTCACTATTGGGATGACCACTGTAATTAATTTCAGACGATGGAAATATGGAAATGACTGTTGACAAGGTCGACGCCACAACGTAATTTCTGAGGAAGAATGCTTCTTCTGTTCCTTCCGAGGCTTACTCACAAATACTATTATTTGTTTTGCGGAAAACCACTGACTTGAGTTTTTATTTGATTCCAGGGAAGAAGGAACTCAATTTAGTTCAGGGTTGTTCACAGGCATAAGCTCAAATGTCGATTGGAGGGGGAAATAATTTCTGGTATTTTGGTTGGTTGGGGTTGCGGGACGACATCGTGGTGGTGGGAACTCTGTATGTATATCTAATAGGACGATTATTTTATAAGGTTAGATATTTACCACGGGAATATATGTACTGCATGCGCGCTTTAATGAAATTCCGTGCAGGGCAAGAAATTCGTACAAAAACTGGCTTTGTACTACGTCAACTGGGACTTATTTTATATGACTTGTTTTTCTACATATACAGAGAGAGTCAGTCAGAAGTTAACCCCATGGTTAAATGTTAATGTGCCTCAGGAACCCAAAATCTAAAGACGGAGTAGGTGATGATGATGCGGAGACCAAGGAGACGCTAATGCATTATTGAAATGATCCTGATGCTGATAACGCTGAGGAGCTCTTTTGCTTCATCACCCCAGCATCCATCCCTATACAATGCAGGCAGATACGAGTACATATAAGACGGTTCACGCAGTACAGACATTGAATCTAACGCAACTTTTTTATTGGATCACAATACAGGGTTGGTCCATGTGCTAAAATGAATTTACTTTGTACAACGCATCTATGTGCACACGCACTGGTCATTGCTCAATCGGCTCTATTTACTGCTAAAGGAATTATCGCCTAATTATGCAAAGCTTGGAGATTATGCCGAACAATGTTTGAAACGAAACCTTGCCGTTGTCTACATTTTGAGGGAGTTAAACGGTACACACGAAGCTCCTGCGATTTGTTGTGTAAATTTTATACCTTTTATATTATGTATTCACTTAACTTGGGTGTCCTTCCTGTGTGGGTTCGTGTTCGTCTCATCTCATCATTAATACTGTTATGTTTTACTGTATGTTATAAATTGGACAGTTGGACACTGTCCTTAATTTTGAATCGACTCATCTGACAATAACAAATCTGTAAAACAATGGTATTCTCGGCTTCAAGCCATGTTACCTTATGGTCCGTAAGAATTGTATAAGTAGTCCCACCAGAAATTTAAATTGTGTATTAGATTGTTTTGACAAAAAAATCGAATCACAAGTCACAAGAACAAATACAATTGATTTACTGGAGTATATATTAGTGGGATGCTACTTTGTGGATCCGTAAACTGGATTCAGATAATAGCAAATCGGTTTAAAAATTGCGCCGTTCACTTTAAATTCTAAAATACATAACAAGTAGTTTCTTAAGAGAATATAAAGCCATTCCAGAACTACAAGAGATTTTGAAACAGTATGCAGCTACTAGCTACATACAAAATGATCTTTGGTAGTAATGTGTTACTAAATTGTTAACTTGATAAGAGGACCGATAAATATTAAAGCTAAAACGTCTTCGGAACACCGCGGTAGATCCATGTGATGTCATGTTTCGTTTGGAGTAGGTAATTAATGTTTTTTTTAGTAACTCATATTGAGCTAATCTGTCACCAATTGCTGAGCTCAGTTAAACGCTTTACCTATCCAGTTTTTGCAAAATCTACTAACGTGTTTATTGAACTCTGGAGGACATGAGCCCAGAGTCAGGCGTCATTAACCAAATTTTTGACATCTAATCAAGGTCAAGTGAACATAGTGGAGTGAGGATCCATGCAACAGAAACGTGGATGCCCAACTAATATTAAGTTTCAGTGCAGAATTGAATCTCATTTTAATTTGGGATGATTAAGCAACTGCCAGGCTAATACAGAAATTTCTTAGCGTGCCCCAATCCGTGGACGCGCGAAGAGATTGAATTTTGAATAAAAGGCCGCACTACACGCGCTCAAGCAGAGTCAAATCAACACACGGCATTTTGCATTTGTGGAAATTGTTGTAAGTTTGACATTTGACCTTTGCTCCGTCATCTGTGGTGACTTGGTGTCAGCCTTTGTGTTGCGATGAAGCCGAGGCTTGTTCCAAACTGTAACCGGGCCTTGGCCAATACAGCGGCCGAGAAGGGCTTTCGACTGAATGGGCGATTGCCCCGACAGTTTCGGGATTGTGAAATGACTTTCGGCAAGAGCTACGGGTCATGTCAGGTCATCCTCCATCCTGGAACCCATGTTTTCACTCAGGTACACACTTACCACTTGACCTTACGTAAACGTAAAGGCTTTACTATCAATCAATATTCAGCATTCGCTCGTTCAACTTTAATGATCAACGTCAACGTCTGATGTCTGATATCTGACATCTGACGTTCGACGTTACGTCACCATTGATTCAAATGTAGTACGTTCATTGCGGTTTGGTTAAATTAATCTAAGTGCATCCTGTCTGTTGTACAATTGATACTTTAATTTGATTATTTCATAATTAATAATAACTTGAATTTGTAATTATGAATTATTTTTTACTGTAATTAATTGTAGATTTCAAGGAAGGTGGCTAAACTTGTGTGTCGTAACTTACGAATGACACACCAGTTTTGACACCTTGGGTTGATTTATATTTTCTCTCTAATGTATTATAACATACAATTTATCTCCACTCTCTATCTCGACTTGGCTGGAAACTGATTAAAATCTACTTATAATATTGTAATTTGTTTTGGTAATTTTAATTTAGATTTCTTGTTCAATTGGTGAACCCATGGATTCACGCCCCGGAGAAGGAATAATGACGGTTTCAGTCTGGATCTCACCCTCTGCAACTGGAGAGATGGGAAGTGGAGGAAGTGGGTCTCAGAAGCCTGCTCATATCGCCAGAACAATTGAACGACTCTTCAAGGAACATCGAGTCGTTGATTTGGAATCACTCTGTATTAAGTTTGGTGAAAGGGTCAGTCCTTTGTTCTCTCATTGTTTGTTCTTTTGTTTGAATTAGAACTGAACAAGATATTAAACAAGCTAATTTATTTAAGTATTGTTACAAATAGTACATAGTATAAGTATAGTAAGTAATTGAAATATTTTTGTACTGAAGGTCTGGGTACTCCGTGTGGACGTTCACATTTATGATACCAATGGTTGTTTGGCTGAGGCAGCAGCTTTGTCAGTGCTCGGTGGACTTCTAACCTTCCAGCGACCTCAAGCCTATGTGGATGTCAATACGGACAAACTAGTCGTTCACGAACTCGAAGATGCCACTCCGGTCCGTCTGCATCTTCATCATTTGCCCGTTCTTACCTCTTTTGCATTGACTGAGGGTGGACTGTTTCTAGCTGAACCTGATCAAGACGAAGAAGAGGTATGTAGGTTCTTAAGTGTAAAGAAATAAGAAATATTGGACTTAGTTAGGGTCCTGGTCATGATCAAGCTTCTGCATAGAATATTTGAACTGACAGCGTAACGTTTGGCCAGGATATTGATCCTATTCATTCGTTTTGCGTACGAAATATAACTCGAAATATGTCAAGTTTATAATTTTACGTATTACTATTACTTTTAGATCTTTCCTGGGAAACTGTTAGTTGGAATAAACGACAGTAAAGAACTGTGTTACCTTCACTTGACCAATCCAATCGACCACGACGTTCTAACCGAGAGCACAAGGTTGGCTGAAACCAAGTGTTTGGAAAGAATAAATTGGATCAAGGAACTTGTTGCTGAGGATGACAAAATAAGAAGTGTGCCCGTCTATCTGAAAAAGGATTCGCCTCGATCAGCCGGTATAGTTGTGGACGTGTCATCTCTAATTTCCCCTGACATCAAGACATTATCTTCCAATGAACAGCGGATGGGAAAACTGTCTATCGGCGGATCAACGTCCAAGAAGCAAAAACTAAAACCCATTCCAGCCGATCAGATTGTCATGATTTAGTGTAACCACTGGAATAAAGTATAACTATTTTGTACAAAGACTTGGTGGTCTGATCTGTGATCGCTTCACAAACCATATTGTAATGTAATCCGGTAAGAGTATTTTCTTTTTTATTAAACCTGGATACATGCACACTTACTTGAAAACTTGAGTTCAATATCTTTCACGGGGAGCAGCAGTCTTGTGACAGCATTCTTTGGTTAGTGTAGTGGGCACAAGATTAGCGACTGTCGTCGAGAGTTCATGGATTATTTAGATTTTTTTTTCACATTAGAATAAAATATGAAATATAACTCATGTTCCTGGTACGTTCACGGTCCACGCATTTCTGAATTTGATGTTTACCTGAGTCAGTCAAACTGCAGTTTGAAATTGAAATGAAATTGCATATAATAAGTAAAGATCCAGAACTTCAGGTAAAGTAGATGTATTGCAAATTGGACTGGATTCTGGATTGTAAATATTTTATTGTTGAACCAATCACACGGATTTGTGCGAAATATGTAAACTAAAATTATGTAAACTAAATTAATGTAACAAATTAAAACAAAGTTAAATTCAAAGTACAGCTTCGTTCGTATAAATACCACAGCCACAGCCTATTTCATTGCCTAATTAAATTATGCTAGGGACCAACTGCGGTATATCTATCTACCTTAAGTTCAAGAAGCCGATAACCTATTCGAAGTCGTGATAGTAAATATACATAAATGTGTTGCCTTGCTCCTAATAATTTCCGTATAAAATTAATTACAAGTCAATTCCGTAACTACAAGTTAAATATATCTCAACTCAAAGCTCAAGTCAATATAATATATTATTATGTACCACTAATCTACTTAATAATATTTTCAATTTGCCTTCTCTGTCCGATAAAAGTTCATATTATGCAATTTCATGTCAATGGCCTTTTTGTGCTCCTATTCAGAATTGAGGGAGCTCAATGCCAACTGTGCTAGATAAAGCGTTGAAGTTGACAGCATTTGTAATTTTTAGGATTTTCCAAAATCGCTGTTTTCTAAGGATTAGACGAAGTCTAACTGAGTCGTTTTTTTTTCAAGATAAATAGGTTGAACTTTTCTAACTTGAGTGAAGACAGTGTGCAGGAGCCCTAATTATAATTATTTACAAATGCTCATTGCCTGTCAGATAAGAATAATGTCCTGGTCTATGGTTTGGTTTGGTTTCCAATTTCTAATTTACTGCCAGTTCAGGACAGCGAAGCCTGTCCAGTTCAGAATTCCCCATCAGCCTTGTATATTCTTGCACCGAGAGATATGATATCAAGTTGAAGGAGTCATGCATGATGTGAACAAAAAGAAATTAAATCCAGGCCTGGCTCCGCGATTGAGCATAAGAGACAGCAGAAGCCCCTCAAGAACTTAAACTGGTTTCCTAGTATGTATTACGTATGTTGTCTGCTTTTTTGTATTACCTACTGGTACATAAATATCTTGAGCTGTTAGCAGGTCGGATTAGGAAGGATGCTCTGCTGATCTCCAGTCCATGAACAGCCTCGGACACAGTTGTTGTTAAGCTCTCCACAAACTAACTAACTTCGTCCCGGGACCTTTATTCGTCCTCGAACATCGAAACCGCCCATCGTACTACTTTACTGTCCCAGTCCAGCACGCCTTTCTGCATTTCTATTCAGTGAATTTCTTATTGGAACATACTCAAGACATACACCAAATAAGTGTTTCAAGTTTTAGATTCGAGTTTCCATACTATTAGTAGGTAGCTTACGGAAGGAATAACGGAGAATGCCGTCGTCTCCCAGTCCGACTAACGACACTAACGACAATAATACTAATAACAAGAAACAAAGCATGTCTTTCAAACAGAAAAAATCATTGGGTACGTACCACATATTCTTATAGGTATTATTTCTACAATATCTTGACTGGTGTCAGTGTCTATTGATCTTATGCGTCTTGGCGTGTTTATTCAGCTTCGATTATGGTGGCATGGGTGTATCTGTAATTGTGCCTGTTGACTGATCCGTAGTTCGATGCAGTGTTAGGTGCTGATTGCTTGAATCAGGTTTTAGATTAAACTAAGCTAGCTTTGTTTGAATTCAGAGTCAATGTCAGGAAATAAGACGCTGAGAATTGTTATTTTGAAGTGATCCAGGGAGCATCTTCATTTGAGGGCTATAATTGTAGTTTTCAGATCAATACGCGTCATTTTGCTATTCTGAAATTTGATATCGCTTCACCATGCTATTCCACGCCTGTTACAGTAATTGTCGGATATGCTAAATAAATAGATTTAATACTCGTCTTAATCGTATCGTAATTATTTGACCTAATTTGTAATTCCTGATTTTTTTTATTCCACAGCAATGCGAAAGGAAGAAGTGGCAGCTATCCGAGTCAAGTTTCCTACAAAAGTTCCTGTAAGTTTACCTTTTGAATTTACAAACGTTTAATAATAGGTACATAGTACAATTGGGCGTTTTCAAGGGATGAGGTTAGGGAGGAGGCATACGAATCTTATTCACGTGGATTGATGCTTGGTTTTATTTCCAACTGCTATCTTATCCTGTGTATAGGGCAGTTACATCTTACGTAATTATGTAGTGCCAAGGTCTCGGGCGGGCTAGTTTTTTACCTGAATAAGATGTACCTATGTAGTTTCTAAATCTCAACCTTGAACGAGTCAACAAAAACATTTTCAACAGAAAACGTGATGATATTCTCCCTTGCCGTAGCATTTATCTGAGCCTGAATTTGGCCGAATTTTTATTTTAAATTTGAAAAAATCTGTACTGTATGTACTGTGTACCATATTCATTTTCATTTAAATGACCTCTGGGAGCTAATGATTGATTCGACACGCTACTTATTAGGATTAATTGATGTCTGTTGCTTGTGTTAAATTAATTCGCAGAAAAAATAACCGAGCCTAGATTTAACTTTACTTTTACTGCGTAGTTTTGTTTACTGCTAACATTCCAAATTCCAACCAGTGTTTTTGTGGCCTTTGATCGGAGTACTATGAAGCTTTAACAACAGCTTCTACTAGGTATGTATTATTATACTGTATTGATACACAGTTGTGTGGTGGTCAATGGTCGATTTTCGCGTTGCTCACGCTTATCCTTATAACATCACAAAACAATAGTTCGTAATTTCAAATTAGCATCTGGAAATTAGACCAAAGTTCACGGATTACTTATGCTAAAATTCATCCAATAGATACATAGCTGTACAGGAGGGTAAAATTACATTCAAAATATGCGTAACATTGTCATAATACAATTACATAACCGTGTATTATGCCGCACACTCGTGGAGCACGTGTCCCACGTACATGTCGTTCTAAAGGTTTCCGTTGAATCACTTCCTTGTATTGTCCGTTTCGTAAACTTATTTATGTTAGGTTCTATCGTATTCTCAAGCTGGAATATTTATTTGCGTGTTCATTTTCTGGTCTGCTGAAGCTGAAATGGAACTATTTTTTTAATGAACACTACATAGATCGCATTCGCATAGCGTCGTACATTAGTTGAAAAATTTGTTTGACTCGTTTTATGTTGCTTCGTGACAATGTTAAGGTGCAATGACTCCGATTAGGTTTCTTATGAAAGTCGTTACGAGAGTTCACTGGACGTTTATGTCCATAATTAATGGTGTAGGTACATGAATTAATTGTATTTCTTTTTCTGGTCCGACAGGTAATTGTTGAGAGATACCACAAGGAACTCACTTTACCCATCTTGGATAAGACAAAATTTTTGGTTCCACAAGAAATCACGATGTCTCAATTTATAACTATTATCAGGTAAGAAGAATGGAGCTACTTCTATGGTCTATGGCAGTTTATCGTTTATCGATGATATTGCGCGTGTGATCCGCAATAGGTATATTATTGGTTTTTTTTTTTAAATTTTCATTTAAGCATATAGTAATCTGGTCAGCTTGGGATGAGTTGTTGAGATAGATGGTATTGTTCCGCGTGATCATATCTGGTAAATCCATAAGGTCACAATATAGTCCTATCTATTGAGAAACACTTAGCCTTAATCCAGATTACCACTGTTGATACGTTCTGTTTTTTGGATGGAATTTCGCATGATAATAATCAGCTGGTTTGCAAAACTCAAGACGCTGCTGCATATTGTATAGATATATAGTATTGTAAATGTATAGGTATTATGTTAAATACTAGCTGGCTTTCGGCTTATTCATAAATATGATTTTATCATGGAATAATAACGGACGAACCCAGATAAGCCGTTGAGTGCAAGTGCACTTGATTCTGTTGTAAAACTAATGCCGTGTCACTTTATTATTTTTCAGAAATCGTCTCCAGCTCAACTCACAGCAGGCTCTGTATCTGTTGGTGAGTAATCGTAACCTGGCATCACTGTCAAGACCTTTGGCCCAAATCTACCGAGACTATCGGGACGATGATGGGTTTCTCTATGTGACGTACGCTTCACAGGAAGTGTTTGGATGAGTCCAACCCCCTACTCGAAGTATAATTCTAGTTTGTATTTTGTAATTGTGGTCGAATTTAGTATCAGTTTAGTTAAATGAGCCGATAAACGGCTTCCACGTCATAACGTAACTGTCAAAGCTCCTAACAGCCAGCAACCTAAGCAGCCAAAATCTGGATATAGCAAAAACCCTAATCACCTGAGCACCTTTCCGGTGGCGGAGTCATAGCTAGGTTAGGATTTGGATGTTCAGGTTTTTAGGCTGTTTAGGATTTTGGCTGTTTAGTTTAGGCATGCTCTCGATGCAAGCGCAGAACGCATACTTAAGAAGTCCCCATATACTGTGATCGTACGTGATCCCAATAAGTTTCGACGCCATCCCTGTAGCATACTTGATTATAATTAGGACTGAAATTAGAATATACTATGTGATGCACCGGTGAGGTCAAAGAGCATAAGGATAAATCAATCTACTCCCTGTTCCTTAATGTACGGAGATGTTGCATAGGAAAACGACGTCGATGTTGACTGAAATCTTTTTGTATTTACTGCCTAGGTTTAGGTCATTAATTACTATGAACTAGAAATTAGTTTCACTCGAGAACGTGTCTGGATATAATAAATATTAGCATTGAAATTGTAATTTGTAATTGAATTATAGGAAATAAAAATTTGTGATGATGTACAGTACAAGATTCCGTGATTCTTGTGAATTAATGCTGAGTTGCTGTCACGAACCGCTAACAGAATTATCATACCGCAAGATCAGGGGTGTAAGCTGACACTTGTTAGCTCTAGCTAATGCCGTGCTAATCCATGGTGTGCTAATTGTAACTTCTAAAAACATTTAGCTAATTAGTTCCGTTTCGTCTAGATTTAACCGCAATAAAGAGATTCATACAATTCCGAGATTTACTATGCTTTGTGAAATAGATACATGTTTTGCGTGAGGCCTGTAGTAGAAATGGTTTTCTTTAACATCCTATCCTGCTAGAGTGTTGACGCCGAATTGGTACGGTTTTTGGTTTGAATTGAAGACATTAGGGCAAGTGCATTAATACTACTTTTTACATTCCTCCGAATAAAACTACAGAAGTACCTACTTAAATATTATATTGACAGATTATTTCGAATTGCGTAATAAATAACTGGGCGACCTATCCTCGACCAGCAGACCAGGTGAACGGTATTAATAATATTTCGTAATTAACCGAATGGATACAGCTCAACACGCGATATTTTAGCACTGTCATAATTCATAATGCAACCTGTGGTTGTGTGTATAAATATCTCTGACTTAGATAGTTACGTACACAACTTTCAGCGTTGCGTTGGTCGAATGCTCTGACTTTCAGGGGACAAAATTAACTGTATTTTGTATTATTTGATGCGGTGTTAGGTATGTTATATGTAGTTGTCCATGAAATGGAATCGTATAAATTATGCAAGTTTGTAAAAACGGTACGTGAATCCAATCTTATTGAATTTCCTTAGAGTGCCAAAGACAAAGCAGTCCTAATCATTTTGGAAAAATTCTATAATTGCTATTGCAATATATACGCTGTTCTTTTCCTTTTCCCATCTCGGAATTAGACAATGCTAGAATAATATAAACAAATTCATGGCTGGTTGATAACTGTTACGCCGTGATTATTGTCGATTGATTAATATTATTTACAAGCAACAATGCACCTTTAACCGGTTTTTATACGAGCAAGATTTTGAAGTTCAGGATAACAGTCATTTACAATTTACATTTCACGGGATTAACATTGGCTTATTGCCTTAGGTTAAGGAAACTTACTGATCTAAATTTTCCTTACTGACAAAGTCGTTTTGTGTTTATGTGAGCCTTAGCCAGTTGCGGCCGCGTTCTCCGTCACCGACAGCTGCCTGCGTGGAACCATTTACATTGACATTTGACATACGCCAGGATTAATGGTATGTCAATTAGCAAGTTAGCGATTTAGGTTCATTATATTTATTTATATAAGTGAATTTAATTTAATGTAATACTTAATACATAGTTCCGTCTCGCGGTTTGTATTAGCACTTTTTACAAATTACCGTATTGCTTAGAGTTATTCAATTTTAAAAGCAAAGCATTTTTGTTTCATTTTTGCTGAATTGCAACGATCAAACGGCTCGTCCGTGTCCTTCTCCATATTGAAGTGTAGAGTTCCATTTGTCCGTGTTTTAGTAATTGCGATTATACATAAATTGACACGGCTGTCGTCAATAACATAAGGAGAGGGATTAGAACGACCGACTTTAGCATAGTAGCATCAACTGCCGAACACTAATGAAATGGAAATATTAATATAAATATCCAAGTATTTTTCGTTGAGACAAATGACAAATAAGCTCGCTTATTGCACGAAGGTCGAGAGGTTTCTAGTAAGTACATATATATTATTTGTCTTCTTCTAATAAGCTGGAAATGTTTGTGCGAATTCTTCGACATCGTTAACCCCAGAATTTAATAGCCTATGTTTGGATTTGCTTACGATGCATCAGTGTGCAATGTGTACCTATATGCAGTTTGTATAAGTTGCTCATTCAATTTAAATGCATAATATTTTTTATTCTAAAAA
>JAQFYT010001541.1:0-15973 GCA_034694925.1 Ceratophysella denticulata
TGTGGAAGAGTGGGTATGAAGTGTGATTTCATACTCCTGAGAGAAAAAGCCCCCGTTCTTTCCACATTTAAGGTCTTTAACGAGTCACGGAAAGGCATCCATTCTGTCACCTCTCCTGAGAATTACTGAAGTGTAAGTTCAGGGAGTTTGGGCTTGGATGGCTTTGGTGCTGTTGCGGCAGCTGAGGTCAACGCGTTCGTCATCTTTTTGAGCGATATTTCCAGCGTCTGGATTCTACCTCGCAAGGCCAGGTATTCGGCCTCCTGGTCAGCTAGATCTGCGGGTATGCATTCGACAATCCTTACGTGAACCTTTGTGAGTGATGATTTGAGGGATTGAAGATCTTCAGATCTGGACTCGACATCTTCAATTCCCCAGTCTGGATTGACTTGGGCTTCCAGCCAGGTGAGTGTGGTCTTTAAGGTGTCTCGTTCGGACGTCGCTTTCTCAAGGTTGGTCACCATGTTGTCGGTGTCTTCGTCAATTTCTCGGAATAGAAATCTGATGTAGAGGAGAGCTGGGCTGGTTTGGACTGTTATTTTTCTTTTGTTCGAAGGACTATGAAGAAAAACTGAGGTGAATGGTATGGGTTGCAGCGGCTTGGCTTATTGTTGTAGAGTATGAGATGCTGGTGGATGTGCGAGTGTGTGGCTATGCTGCTTGACCCTCTGGACAACTTCTATTGCTCCCTGGCTAGGCAATAAATCGCGCAGAGCGAGAAACAAGACCTGTAGGGCCTTTGGGTGTCAAATAGAGAAGCCGTCGTTTTAGTTTATTTCAGCTGCTTTTATAACCAACGAAGAGTTCACATTTCATGTAATTAGCATGAGAAATATTTGGGGTCACTTGCTTAACATTAAAAATCTAAATAGAATGCAATTGGTTGGAATGCTTTAAGCAAATAGGTTATTCAAATGAGGCTAAATTAGGATTAGAAATAAAAATACATGAGAGTCCGAACAGGAGGGATAGATTGCTTAGGCAGAAACGTACAGGGCCGAGTCGATTCCGCACGGAGCGAAAGGTAGCCTATGCAGCCTGTGTATTTCTTACCCTTAGACTTCGGCCGATTTTTTTCTCTCTTTTTTTCATTTCGAGCGTCTATTCATTACCTACGCGGCCCTCTATGTACAAAGCGCACGTACACAACAAAAATTAGTACATGAACTTCCTTACTTTACTTGACCATATGCACACAGGTAGCCAACCATCCGAAATTATTAGGAACAGAGTCAACACAACAAAATATACACTAATTCAAATTCAGCTTACTGCAATAATAGTTTTCGAGTTAAAATTCAGTGTAATAACAGTAAACGATAAATTACTACCAGTATAAAGTATTATTCAACTAAAAATAAACATACAAAATTTAATTCCGACAAAAGCAATGTGTTTGTAAAATGGATTTACGTTCATCTCAGGAATATACCTGGCTAATAACTTTATTAATTATCAATTGGAAATAACTAAAATTCAGATTCTATTAAAGCAACTATTATAATTGTAAATGTAATCATCTTTACATCCAATAAATACACACATCAGTTTCATTCTGTCGACGTCAGGGTTTCTCGTATTCTGTACTTTTAACTGGTTTTCTTGATTTTGACCACTTCACAAAACAGTTACTAATCCTACTTTCTGGAAAACTGCTTAATTATTTAATGGAATTAACTAAACTAACTTGTCGGTTGTACGAATGAATTGATGGACCTGTATGCAAGAAATGGAATAAGTACAAAATACAAATGTCTTATGCGGTGGTGTAGAGATGAAAGTAGATGAGGCTTTATTTAATTTACGTCTATCAAACGTTGAAGGAATAAGGATACGGCCAACTCTGGAGTACGGCATATCAGAGCTGAACATATGCTGTCTAATACATACCTAAGAAATATAGTTGTCTGTGGTGTGTGAGTGGAATTTTGTTAGATTCATATATGAGCTCAGCTCGACGTAGCTGATGTTTGTGCACTAGTGACGGATAAATCCGCTAAGGGTAAATGAGCGCTGAAGCGGCCAGGAGACGGTGTAAAACTAAGCCAGAACTCTATACAACTCTATGGATGCAACATGAAACTATTAATTTGAATATAGTTAAAACAACGAATCAGTTCATATTCGTGCATACTGGCGATTAGAATTTGTGCTTCTGAAATACCATAAATTAAGTGTAAGTTTTAATTTAAATATTGGCGCAAAAATACCCAGATTTGATACAAATACTCGTACATCTGTACGGCCATAAGTCATAAGAAGTACGTTTTTGTTTTCAGCAAAGCGACAAATGATTTATGCCTTCGCTTCGTTTATTTGTAAGCCATTTTGATGTTGCGCGCGCTTGTATTATTGCAAGCTTTAAGACCACAGAAATTTGATTAAGAAAATCGAGACGTACAAGGGCTGTCGCAAAAGCAATGTTAGTCAGAGATTTCCAATTTTATTTTTTCGACATACCTCGTATAATGAACAAATAGCGCGCTTCAAGACCCGACTTAAAATGATTGCATTTCTTCCCAAAGAAATATACTACAAGCATAAAATTGAATAAATGATTGACCATGAACATGACCATGGTATAGTTATTTACCTAAGTAGAAATGTTTGTACTTTTAAAGCTCTTTCGGGCTTGACTGAGCCGAGCAGGCGTTATATGCCTTGTCGTTACCGAACGGACGCCAAAACCCAAGTTTTCATGCTTCAGTTCCGCTAGGAACGAGTTCATTTTTAAAACATTGTTATTCCACAGTAGTATAGGAGCAGTTAGGTTACATTACAAAAATCCAACCTTACAAAAATCCCCATTGTCTCCGAACACATTCACGTTATATGGTTGATAAGTGAAGTACCTGTTCATTGTGCATTATTCAGGCAGCTGGAATCAGAAATGAAGCCATGCCCAATTATTATTACGTAAGTACATAGTACTCGGTTCCAATGCATTTCCTTTAGACTATATATGTATTATATTATAACCATTCCGTCATTCGTTGATATACTATGTAGCTAATATGTATACAGATGTAAGTGATAATTTAATTCTTGTTCATTGTCATTGTCTAGGATCTACGCTTCGCGTTTAGGGTGTAGCACTGACTCCTTGATCTTCAAGCCTGACAAGAGATATAGTGAAGTCCTTAATGTTAAAGGGTAGGTTTGACGGGAGTTTAAGATAATTATGGGTTAAGTTATTACCCTGTCTGAGTCATACTAACTACGAGGTATCATTTAAATAGTTAAAGATTTCAAATCTCAAAGTAAAAGCTTATAAACTGTGGGAACCAAAATGTTTCAAAAACATGAAACGATTGGATTACAATAATTAGAAATTAAATGGTGGCATGAAATTTAAATTGTAAATAATGATAAATTGTTGCATTTTTATATAAGATTCACACAGTGTTTAAATTCATGTAAATTTCCAGCGAGCAAAATTATACCGTCAACCAGGGCGTCACCGATGAGCATTTACTTTATACATTTCTGCCTAATGTTGAATGCTGAATAATTCGTAACTTGTTTTTTTGCCAATTGCTAGTCATAAAAAACTAGCATGTGGTCAAAAGTCAGAACAATAAACCTATATATACTTAGAATTGTACCAGCATTTGGGAGATAAATCTCGTAAAAAAGTCGGTATTAGTCCCATGAATGAGACCGGAAGTGTAGACAGTAAAAACGAAATCCACATTCACATCTAAATAAATATGGTAATTATACTCATAGAATTACAAGTCTGGTTTAGAACTCATCTCATCAGACCTTTCTTTTGTCAATGTTTACCTTTGTGTGAAGTGGTAGTATTATTATTATTTGGTGAGAACAACAAACACTTCTATACACGGAATTACTCAGTTAACCGTGTTATTTACTCCGTAGCCCGAGCAGGGCAAAACAATAAAAATTATGATTGTATTTATGTATAGGTGAACTGACTAATTGCAGGTGCCGTAATTCATGCAACTGTAAGTGCATGAATGCTTGTAATTTCAGGAAATGTCGCGGTTAATTTATGGCGCCATAGGAGTTGTCCGCAATAAGTCCGCTGCCCGCTTGCGGCCAAAGCAGCTACATGCATGTATAAGGCGCCATCTGATGTCGCAAAAAATGCCCATGAGTTATATCATTTAACCGTAACATATATAAACGTAACGTAGGGTACACGGCTCATTATCGCACAAGTAAAAGGTAAAGGAAATGTCATTCTAATTAATTTAAACTGTAATTTAATAAAATGCTCCCATTCAGTTCACTTTACATTCCAATACCCAAAAATCCTTTGGAAGAAGCGTCATCGCCTTTTACTGCCTTGCCTAATAACGTAATGGCAATAAGTGAGCGTTATGGAAGCTACACAAAGGATAGGAATGTCGAATGTCGAATGCAGCGTCAGCCAGTTTCCCATTTGCCTGCTGGGGTCCTCAAATGCATAATGTTACACTAAAAAAAGTCTCGACATATTTATGAAAAGAGATGGGTAGGTATAACAATATAATAACAATGCATTAAAGACAAAAAAGCGGAATAAACTTGGAGATAAGTATATAAGTAAGTAGGGTGCAATTTTCACAATAAAGAATTTGAATAGGTTGATAGCGAATGATGGGGAGGTGCGGGACAATTCGGAGCGGGAAGTTTTCTGTACGGCGTTTTAAGTGCTAAATTTTATGTAATTTAAGGTGCATGGCATTTCAAAAACGCTGTGCAAAGCTGAATTTATTTGCTTTAACAAGACGTTAATTTGAATTCAGCGCGACTATCAAAGCATTTAATTATTCCCGCTCAACATCGTCCTAGAACCCAAGAAATGCAGTGAGCTCTAATGTAATAAATGAGCGCGTACCAAAAACCAATGAGAAAGAAAATGTCACGATTCCAATCATGTTTTTTTTATTATTATATTCTTATTCTTCCTCGTATTCTTCTGAACACTCGACTTCGGCGACTATGTTATTGTGTAGACCGACGAGGTATTATTTTAACAACAATCATCTCATACGAAGAGAGAAAAAGAGCATCTCACGATCAAAACCAAATTATATCATTCAATAGACAATTACGGCAGAGAAACGAATAAAAGAAATTGATAGAAACGGAGAAAACAGCTCGTCTCTTCTTTGTTCTGTTTACAAAAATGCTATATGTACCTTACCTTCTTAAACTTGCTTAAAATTTTCTAAAATTAAAATCAATTAAGGTTAACAACTGTTAATTACTGTTAATATGATTAAAATTATTTCGAGATTATGATTGTGATGTGCGATTTACATACCATTGCTTGCAATGTACATTGTTGGTTAACTTTTTCCTAAAATAGCATAATCCTACGTTTAACTGTTAGGCATATTCAGACATCTATTAATCAGCTAGAAAGCACCATATGGGCTGAAATGTTTAACCATAGTTCACGGTCAAATGCTTTGAACAATATTCTGAGCACAAATAAGCGCACTTACAATTTAAGGAATGCAACTAAAATTTTACCGTAAAACATCCACGAAAACGGAGCTTCTAAACTCGCTCCAGCATACAGGTATCCCAAAATTGTAGCAAAACAGGTGCATAGTACATAGAATTTGATTTCCTGATTACAATATTTGAATTTTTGATGATTTCGTAAAACGCCTCAGTATGCGCTTTATGCAATATTACCCGAGATATGACGCCACTACGGAATACGGAGCAATAACATAAGCCCATCCAGTCGACGAGACCCGAGTTAATGGGCAGTTTGTAAAATTTCTTGGTCTCGAAGTCTCGACCAGTCCAAGAAGAACTCAATGAAGGGAGACAAGATTAATATATAAAAAATTTAAACAAGATGTGAAATTGAATAGTAGTTATAGATAGAGACTTTTGTAAAAGCTGCAGTTCATTCCTTCTCCCCTACAATTAGAGACATCAGAAGGCGACTTCTTGGGAGCATTTACGTGTATCCCTAGTCCACAATGCTTCTCTCATGTTAATGACCACGTTACTTGATGAAATGGTCATTAGGGGCACAAAAGACTTGGTCGGAGGGTTCTATTATATCTTCTCAAGGGTTGCCTCTATGTCGCCGACCTGGGCGGAACATTACTCCAACTTTAAAGCCTAAGCGTACTTAATTCATGTACTTCCACAGCTGAATCATAAAAAAAAAAGGAACTTAACTTTCCGCAACGAACGGAGTCTCTTCCCCTTATAAAGCGTAATACATAATTTGGGGACATTATATTGCATTGCAGAGGCTAATCTCGGAATACAATAACAATAAAATTGTATTGTAATGGTCCCAAAAGGAAGCTATTTGAGGAAGATGATCGCTCTAAAGGCTTGACGACTTGGAAAGGCTCATTTTTATCAATACACACAGAAAGGATGATAAATTATGTCTAACGAAGGGTACACGTATATTTAACATAAATACAGAAATTCTGTATTTTTAAAAATCATTGCTCTTTATACCACAAATGATAAGTCAAACAATATTTCAAATAATTCAAATTTCAAAATAGCAACACATCTAATGAAATGAAACACTAAACTAAGACGCAACAAATACGTAGTGACGCGGCATTCATAAGTATGTGTCAACTTGTGCAGCTGCGCGAGCAACCCGCGCCATAAAAATTATGCGGCTCCATTCAAACTGCCGGAAATAGCTTGTTATCAAAAACCTTATACATAGCTGACTTTTAGCTTGGGAATACTTCTGAAGACATTAATATGCAGATCCGGACTCGGTGTTAATGTTAGTCCAAATGAGTCTACATACTTAACCATCATCATAAAGAGTCACCCCTGCCCAATGCAGGAGCAGTAATCAAGGGTGTATTAATTTGATTAGGCGCCGGGGCCCAAGTCGCCTCTTGATTGCCCTCATCCATCCCCATAATAACCTCTTCAAAAAACTTGTGCCACTCGAAAAATAAACGCTCTGTAGACCGTGACCGACCACTAATAATTGTATTGTTATTCCGGGGTCTCTTCTGGCGTGGCAGCCTGTCTAAAATGGACGAGTACATGGTTCTCGGGCAATTGGGACCGTGTTGGTTGGATTGATACTGGTTCTTTTAAGAACCATCTTCGGCGGAAAAGATGATTTGAATATTACATTGTAAAGCATTGAATAAAACGTGGTCCACGTTTTATAACTTAAAATTGAATAGGTACTTGAAGTGTCGTTGGATTAAAGAAATACATCACGAAATAACTGATTTTTGACATGTACTAAAATTATGCAAACAACAAAGTTAAATAAGCTTACTTTATCATCTAATCAATACTCATAAAATCCTAAGCAGTATATGTATGTATGTATGTATGTATGTATGTATGTATGTATGTATGTATGTGGTACGATTATGATAAAAATGACCAACAAATTATTATTTCGTGTGATACATCTTGCGTGGGGAATCTAACGCCGTATTTCTCATCGAATTATTTTGACCCTTTTCCCCCCATGTGACCCAAAAACTGAAAATGGCAAAAATATTAATATTTCGTGTGATACATCAAAAGCTTTGAATCCAATTGAGCAATTCGACGCCGTATTGATCATCAAGATATTTTGACCCCCTGACCATTAAGTGACCGAAAAACCTCTAAAACCACCCGTTGACCCATAGGTGAACGAAAAACTCCAAAATGACCCCCTGACCTATTAGTACCAAAGAATCACAAAAATGGCAAAAAATATTTAAACAAAATTGGAGAGACGTGATGATTTCGACTTCATAGGATGGAGAAAAGATCCGCGTTGAAGTCACGGGAAAGGAGCCATAGGAAACGTCCGGGTAAGGTCTGGAGATTAAGGAAAGGGACGAGTGGTCTAACTGGACAACAGATTGAGGAAAGAGACGAGTGAAGTCAAGGGACAGAAAATTGAATAAAGAGTCAGGTGACCTCCTCAAGGGACAAGAGATTGAAGGAAGAATCGGGTGACCTTAAGGGCAAGGGGTCGTTGAAAGAGACGTTTGAAGTAAAGGGACAATAGATCGAGGAAAGAGTCGGGTGAGCTTTAGGGCAATGCGGTCGAGGAATAAGACGTTTGAAGTCAAGGGACAAGAGTTTGAGGAAAGAGTCGGGTGACCTTAGGGCAATGGGGTCGAGGAATAAGACGTTCAAAGTCTAGTGACAAGAGATTGAGGAAAGAGTCGGGTGACCTCAGGGGCAAGGGGTCGAGGAAAGAGACGTTTGAAGTCAAGGGACAGGAGATTGAGGAAAGAGACGGGTGAAGTTAAGGGAGAGGAAATTGAGGAAAGAGATGGATAAGTCAAGGGACAGGAGATTGAAGGAAACGACGCGTGAAGTCAAAGGACAGGAGATTGAAGGAAACGACGCGTGAAGTCAATGGACAGGAGATTAGGGAAAGCGAAAGGTGAAGTCAAGGGACAGGAGATTGAGGAAAGCGAATAGTGAAGTCAAGGGACAGGAGATTGAGGAAGAATGACGGGTGAAGTCATGGGACAGATTGAGGAAAGCAAAGGGTGGAGTCAAGGGACAGGATTTTAAGGAAATAGGCGTTTGAAATCAAGGGAAAGGAGATTGAGGAAAGAAACGGGTGAAGTTAAGGGACAGAAGATTGAGGAAAGAGACGGGATAAGTCAAGGGAAAGGAGATTGAGGAAAGAAACGGGTGAAGTGAAGGGACAGAATATTGAGGAAAGAGACGGGATAAGTCAAGGGACATGAGATTGAGTAAGAACGACGGGTGAAGTCAAGGGACAGATTGAGGAAAGCGAAGGGTGAAGTCAAGGAGCGACGGGCCATGGGAACCATGGCCCGTCGCGTTGTCGCCTGTAGTTGTTTACAGCTTATATGTTAATTCTTCAAAAATTATAAAAAAAATTGAATTCCAATTTTGAATTCGTGGTGTGTACTTGTTGGCATGTCAACGTGCCGGTGTGCACTACCGTGTTGATAGACTTGTCTACCGGCCTCGACACAGGGAGCTTCACCGACCAAGAATATTAAGTAAGATAAGTACTAAACTGGTGGTCGGTCAAATACGCGAAATCCTGGTTGGCGAAACCTTTAGGATTTTAATTTTTTTCGATTTATCCAATATGGCGAAATATTTTTTCGCCAAAGTTGGAATTGGATGAAATTGAGTTTCACCAAAACTGTAGGCAACATTCGATCAACTGCGATATCCAAATAAGATGCGACGATTTTTTTCTTATTTTTTTCTACATTTTTCTGAACATGGTCATACTTTATGTTCCTCAGTTTTTTAGCTTTCCACTCATCGCTAAATGTAAAGAAAAGATTTTCACAATTTGTTAGAGCGATTCCTGTGGAAATATTACCTGTAGCTACGTACTTCAAAAAATAGTGCGAAATAAAAATTAATGGAATTTTTTTTTAAACTTGACAAAAAGTCAATTAAAGTACTATTCATATTTAACAAGCCAAAAATCAAGCAAAGCTCTTGGGCGATAAAAATTAATGGAAACAGATTTTTTTCAACAGTTGCCAAAAATTTATTTAAGGTAATATTTGTTTAACACGTCCAAAATGAAGCAAAACTCTTACGGGATTTAAATTTAAGGAAACAACCTGTTTTCAAAAAGTTCTCAAGAACTAAATTAAATCAAAATTCATATTGGCCATGTCCAAAATGAATCAAAACTCTTGCACTATCAAAATTTAAGGAAACTGATTTTTTCAAAAGTTGACAAGAATTTAATTGACGCAAAATTTATATTTAACATGTACAAAATGAATAAAAACTATTGCGCCATGAAAATTTAAAGCAACAGATTTTTTCAAAAGTTGAAAAAACTAATTGAAGCAAAATTCAGATTTAATAAGTCCAAATTAAGCAAAACTCTTGCGCTATGAAAACTTAATGAACCAGCTCTTTTTTGCCCAATTTTTAGGTGCAAAAAACTAATTTGCCCGTTTTAAAGTACGATTTTTGCCATAAAAATGTTTGTTTGCTATTTAATCAAAATCTGGCTCCTTTTGCTGCCTTGCAAGACTTATTTGAAAAGTGAATTGCAAACAGGCAGACCCAGAGACAGACGAAACTGCTCATTCTATAGGACCTTGCCTAATATGAAGGCCGTGCCTATGAGGCACGGTGCATGCGATACAATAGTGCCATCCGTTAATTCTTTTGCCAGGTAACAAACACCACTACAAAAAAACTAACACTGATTATATGCTGACTGCGGGGCCGAAGGGGAGAGTTTCTTTGACCCAAAATATATGTTAACATATGCACCATTTTTCAGTATCCTATAACACACCATTTAAACTGGTAACGACTAAATTGTACTGAAGTTTTAACCCATACACTTTCGCTATGTTTAGTCAGAGTATGTCTCAAATTGGATGCCAGGCAACCATTTAACTAAGTTTGACTTTTCGGCAGGTACTTGTAAAAAAGCTGGAATTGCAATTACAAGAATTGTCCCAACATGGTTTTCCAAAAACGGGAAGTTAACTGAATTTGAGGCAAAATTTGGAGAATACAACACGGTTTGTGAATTTGGTCTTGAAGGGACTGAAATTCCTAAAAACATCGGATTAAAAGGTTACACCGCTTATTGTGGTTCCATAGCTGGGAGTAAGGCGATTCACGATATCGATGTATCCTGTTTGAAAGCAGAAGCATTCTACTGTATTAAAAAATCAAAAAAGTCAATTAATTTTGGAAAGCTTTTGCCAAGCAACAAGTATTCGGAATCAAATGGTAAATTTGATTGGAAGAGACACGATTTGAATAACCGGAAAGTTTATCGGACTACAGATGGTGACTACAAGCTTGTCAAGTGTCCGACCAAATCAGATAATGTAACAGAAGAACTCGTTGCATCGGTACGATCTAATGGGGACATTCGTATAGATTCAGGAAATCAAGACAAATATATTAGGAAAGCCTCGTGTTTTGAGTCTGAACCGGATGGAATTGAGTGCAAACGTGGCTTTGCATTTTGTGGATTCCATTCAAGTAAGTATAGTCACGACATTACAATAAGGTAAAATATTATTTCCCAAAATGCTGGACACACGTTACCCAACAGACTTAACCAGCTGAGTGTTAGTTCGCGAGTAAAAATTTTCCTGCCGTAATTAAAGCAACTTTTGTTCGGGTGGTATTTATTGTAGCACTTAGAAATAATTAATTAACGCTAAGAATATTGAACTGGCACTGAGAATAATTAATTGTCACTGAGAATAATGAATTGGCACTGAGAATAATGAAGTGGCTCTGAGAATAATGAACTAGCACGGAGGATAAGGAATTAGCTCATTGATGATAATTGTATATTGATGTCGGCTCGTAGCCGCAGTCCTAGTCGTCGGATTTTCCTTAATTCGAGTTAGGTTTAGTCAAGTTCATTCAGCGTGCCCTTCGGGCACTTGAATAACCAGGAAGTAACCTTACTCTAATTAAGGAAAATCCTCTGCGGCCGTTTCGGAAAACCTAACCTAACCTTACGTAAATGAGTGTATCTCTGCTCGGCCACATTAGACCGAAGCACGGACACAGCCGCCGCTGAGTGCCGTGTTTTATTGCACTCAGTGCCAGTTCAAGATTTTCAGCGCCAATTCATGATTCTTAGTGCAAACCAAAATCAGTGCCAAATCAATGATTCTCAGTGCCGCTTTAAATTCACCCCCTTTTGTTTTAAACGTTTTAACATTTTTTTCCTAAAAAATCGGTAGTAATTGAGTTTATTTGAATTAGTTTTGTGATTTGTTTGAAGATATTTTATTGTATATTGGGATAAGTGTAATTAGGTTAGGTTGGGTTTAAAAAATTATCATACGGATGCAAATAAGGCATTGCACTTAAATTGACACCCTTTGTTTGGTGCTAAATGTTGTGCCACCACTGGCCTACTTCTCGTTGTTAGTGCTCGTCGTCTTCCGTCACAAGATTACATTATAAGACCGACTACGTCAGGTTATATGTGATTAAACTTTACGGCCGTCCGTCCGTAAGTCACACTTCTTGTTCCTAACGGAAACCCTTTTTAAGTCTGTTAAATAAATTATTTCCCCAAGGCAAGTGTTATATAATCCTCATATGAGGTTCCTCGATGCGGCCAGTATGCGGTCTCTGTGCTTTAGAGAAACTGTGTTTTTGAGCAGTTTAGAGGTTGAAAAGTCTACCACCTGACGGTTCCTTGAGGCTTGCTCACAGATGGAATCGAGAATTAAACAGTTAGTGATGGATTATATGGCCTCTCAGATCACTTGTTTGGAGGAGTACAAAATATCTGATCGTTTCTATTTCTCAAATTCGTCAACAATTGATCTCGGGGTTGGAATAGTCGACTTCTTCATAATCACCTTTTTCACCAATCTCAACATTATGGCATCAAACGCTTCCAGTCGGGAGGTACAGACGGATCCCCACACTGGAAGTAGGTACCCCAGAACAGACATGACAAGGGAATCACAATAAACTTTTAGCTGCCGTTTACCGAAGCTGTGGTGGTGACGCCCAATTAAATTAGCCCGACCGCTCATTTTCTTGTACACTCTGTCGCTGTGTTCGTCCCATGAGAGCTTCGGATCGAGCCAGAGTCCGAGATATTTAAAGCTTGAAACACGATCCAACATCTCCCCGTCCACACTGATAGAGAGGGGCTCGGGAGTTTTTATTCGGGGTGCATAAAATATCATCGATTTAGTCTTTGAGATACTGATTGTGAGACCGTTGAGTTTTGACCAGTGAGCAATGGAGTCAAGTTCGGATTGCAGAACCCTCTGTACCTCTTCCTTTGTCTTTCCGGAATAGTACAGAATCGCGTCGTCCGCGTACATTATTATCCGACACAGAGTTAGCACAAGTGGCAGGTCATTAATATAAATGGTGAAAAGTAATGGGCCAAGGACGCTGCCTTGCGGAACACCAACTTTTATTATCCGTGTGGAAGAGAGACACGAGCCCACTTTCACTTGCATGGGTCTATTTTCCAGGTAAGTAAAAAACCAGCTTATTAGTCGCACACGGATCCCGTATCGTTTCAGTTTCATCGCTAGCCTTAAGTGTGGTACGGACGGGAAGGCACTTCTGTAGTCTAAAAACACCCGCACCCGTGTACAATCTCTTCTCACCTGCTTCGTGACAGTCATTCACGAATTTAACCATAGCACTCTGGGTGGAGAAAGTGTCCCGGAAACCGTGCTGGAACAGCTGAGGAGGTTCTGAGATAGCAGAAAACTGACGACTCGCGAATGCACCAGTTTCTCGAAGAGCTTTGACAGGGGAGACAAGATGGTAATTGGGCGGTAACTCCCAGGATCAGTGATTTTTCCTTTGCCTTTATATAAAGGGAGCACCGTGGATTGCTTAAAAACTTCTGGGAAATGACCCATGAACAGCGAAGCATTGAATGCGTAACTCACGATTGGTGCTAGGGTTGATCTGAACCTCTTGAAAAACAACGCCGGAATTCCGTCGACTCCAGGGGGCTTGTGAGGGTTCATTCGGAATAGACCCTCCTCAACGGTCTTATTGCTGAGTTCGATGTAGTCCAAAGTATCAAAATAGTCTCGTCCTATGCTATGAATTAAAATACGCAGTATTGTTGACTCCAGCGTTATAACTAAAGTTAAGATGTAATAAATAACATTACCGCGCCTCTATAAACCCAACCTAACCTAACTACGGACCATTTCATCATTTGGGCTGCCCTTAAGCAAGTCTACGCCAAAAAAGTTCAATTATAAATGCGGTTCCATTATATATGTTTTCGTGCTAGTGAAACACTGAAAATTCCAGCTGTATTTCTCGTAAAACCAGCATACATAACTTTCGAACTTAGAATGCTTTCACACATATTATATCTCACCAATCTATACAAATAATTTACTACATAACAAGTAGGTTTGGTTTGGGCCGAACTAGAATAGGGTTAGGTAACTAATAAATTTTCCATAAATACTGACAATAAAATAAAAACAGAGGCATTTAACCTTACACGATTTCAAGATGGTTTTCTTTTAGATTATTTTCACATACAGCATCAGAATTATAAATAAATTCTCAGAAAGGGCTAGTTGTCATTTTTCGAGGTTATTATACAATATTATACATTTTACCATCCATGGCACATGGGTTTATTATTTATTTATTTATTTAAGTTAAAAATATTATCGCACCAGCAGCAGATCCGCAATGTGGTGGATCTGATATGTCAATCGAGAGGTATTGTAATGGAAATTCTGAAAATACGTATGAAAATATTTGTCCAAATATATTGCCCATACTAGACGACGGCGGGTTTTTAGAACGGCGGATTTATAGAAATAGGTATTATAGAAATTCTGTAATGTGGCATGTGATATGTCAATCGAGAGGTATTGTAACGGACATTTTGTAAATACCTATTAAAATATGCGTCCATATCCCTTGCTAAAGAAAATGGCGGGTTCTTAGAAAGGCGGGTTTTTGAAAATTTGGTAATGGGGCATATCATATGTCAATTGAAAGGTAATGTAACGGGCATTCTGAACATGGTTATAAAATTGTACGTCCGAAACCCCTGCTAGAGAAAACGGCGGGTTTATAGGAACGGCGGATTTCTGAAATTTCGGTAGTGGGGCATGTGATATATGTCAATCGAGAGGTATTGTAAATTGTAACGGACATTCTGGAAATAATTATGAAAATGTTTTTCTAAATATATTGCCCATAATAGAGGACGGCGGGAATTTAGGACAGCGGATTTATAAAAATTCAGTAATGTGGCATGTGATATGTCAATCGAGAGGTATTGTAAAGAAAATTCTGGAAACACTTATGAAAATATGTCCAAATATATTGCCCATCTATAGAGAACGGCGTGTTTCTGAAAATTTGGTAACGGGACATGTGGTATGTCAATCGAGAGGTATTGTAGCGGATATTAATGAAAATCTATATCCAAATATAATTTACATGCTACAGAGAACTACGAGCATGTTCGGGCGCAGTAGTCAATGTTTTTTTACCACAAATTAGGCGATTAGGAAGATTTTCATCTTTTTTTGGAAAAGGGATTTAAATAAGAAAAACTGATTTAAATAAAAAAACGTTTTCTTTGTTTAAAAAAAACATGCTTTTTAACCCTATATACGAGTAAGGTTGTTACAGGATTTAAGTTGTGTACAGGAATATTGAGGTAGAATACATAACCGACATATCACCGTTATGAAAATTGACAATTATACATAGATACAATTTTTGCTGCTTAACCAATTGGAATCCCTTCGTGTTCAGTACTGTCATTTCTGTACAATCCTTATCTCAGGTTAGAACTTAAGTTAGCACCATTAGCATCCCGGAACGTGCTCATTTCCAGCTGCCAGCTTTCCCCAGTATACCAGCAACCCCTGTAGCAGCCTATATGTTGTTGGAAAAGATCTCCAAATTGGAAATCAAACTGCAGATATTTCGGTTTTCGGATGGTTATTCGAAGCGACTAATTAAATTAACTGGAAATTGTTCTGAATTATAAAGATAATTGCTGGAAATGTGGGTTGTTAAAGAGAGACATGGGATTAAAACCTTATCCAAAGGTCGGAGGATATACATTCGAAGTTTACGTGTCGGATTCTGCTCGACAAATGCTTTCCCGTAAATTCACCCCAAACTAGTCTACTTTAATATTTTCGGAATATATTTCTCCACCAATAGTCGAATCTCCAGTATACCAGATTTCACTTTTGACACGAGTTTATTATTCTGAGTATTCTATTTAAATCGTGCAAACCCTGTATCGTCTTGGGATCTGAGTATTCATTATTCAAATAAGTCTGAGAAAAAACGCCATAGGTATTAAAGATAAAATCAAGAGTAAATTTAACACAGCTAAACTTAAGTTGGAACAACGTAAGTTAAAACACGAATTATCTCAGAGGGAAGACCCAGAGGAGGTTCCAGAATTTTTTCTGGGTCGGCTTTAGGTGAGCGACAAGCAATGCCATACTTGAGAGAAATGGTTAGAGACTCGTGGCTCTGTTTATAGTGCATGTGTTAG
>JAQFYT010001542.1:0-15970 GCA_034694925.1 Ceratophysella denticulata
AATTTATACTTTGTAATTCATTCGCATCTGTACCTACATGTTCTCAAGTGGAAGCCTGAATAAAGGAATTAATATATCAAGAACATTGAATTACATGTGTCAATGTAAAATGTACTGTAAAATAAAAAATAAAAAAACGCGCAAAAACAAAGACGAAGAATCGTAAATTTTAGTCAACTAAAATTCGTTTAGTTTCAGCGTTGAAAATTCAGAGCTTTTTTTAATTTATGTTTCAGTTGTAGATTTTAATAAAACAGTTTATAAAACGCATGTATTTAAATGCTATAATTTTACTAAAATCACTTTTTACAAATTCATAAGTTACTCGACCTATTCATAAAATTGAGTTAATTTGTAAATAACGCAATTGAACATAATCGTAAATTCTACCCAAAGTAAACCAACATGGCAACTTTTTGCGACAAACAACGTTAAAACAAAGTCGTAACGACGCTAGTAAAATAAACTACATAGGTGGTACTTTTTTCTCTATAATAGGCACCGTAAACTTCCCACTTGGCACTACCACAGGCAAGTTAGCGAAAATAATTGAGTTTTATATGGACGCGTCTGGGATTGGAGTCCATTTTAGTGTTACGACGTGTTAGAGCTTAGGCTACGCTACTTTACTTCCTGGGTACACACACGTATAAACCGTCCCTTCCCAAGTAAATTACTGCACAAAACTTTCGATAAAAAAAACTGCGAAATCTGATTACGATTCTTTTTTTCTCACAACTTAGGAACTCATTCATGCGAAGATTTAACAAGCTGTGAAGAGGCTTATTTGTTTAACTTCTTCTGGTTTATTTACATTATGATGGCGAAGGAGAACTATGGTTCTTATGACAAATAAAATTGTCACAAGTCACGGAACTTCATTTTCTTAGTTGCATTCAGTGTTTGTTTACGGACTAAAGACCTAAATTATACATGCAAATATTCAGGTTATTAATGTTTGTGAATGCTTACTTTTTTACAGAATATTTTGGAAAATTTCAATCCTTCATCGAGACAGATGATTGCAACCGGAAAGGCTTATCTCAAATCACTTCATGGTAAGTACATTTTTTTGTACCTAATTTAAACTAATTTATTATACGGCTTATCAGCTTATACGAGCGTGCCCGAATATCATTGTCCATGCGCATTAGTAGTCCTGCCAATATAAAGATTTAACCTACTCTCAAAGGGTTAGCGTTCCTGTTACTAGTCAATTACAAGGATACTTTGCTGGTAAATTAAAGCAAATTATGGTAGGTTAATATGCATAGCTTGTGCATTAATGATCTTGCAAACATTTTTAGCATATGCCAAATTCCTAAGATTTTGCCACGTAACAATCCAGAATGTGATAAATTAATTTGCATATTGTCTCACCCTGAATGCAAAACACCAAACGGCATGTATGTCCGATTCCTTAGTGGACTAACAATATGCTATCTCAGCTGCTATTAGCCGCAAAGTATATGAGACCCTTAAGTGTCATTCTCGCTAATTACCGGTGGGTAGGGAACTATGTCCTTCGGTGTACGGGGCGTTGCATTTACGTTTAATCATCATCATCATCATAGTTTATTGATATGGCCTAGGCCGAATCAAGCGAGAAACAAATAAATTCATTTACGTTTAATAATACAAAATGTTGCTGAAGGAGCATCAATGAATCTTTGAAACTTTACGCTGGTACATGCTATAGTGGCAGGTTTTCCCAAAACCTATAGCGTTTCTGGCTTATGCAGTTTTTCCAGCTCAGGAAAAATGAGGTAACACGTCTCTAAAGAGATTCCAACAAACTAAAGCACTCAAAAGTGGCATAAAGCTATTCGTTCTGCTCTGAACAATATAATAGGATAGGAAGTAAAGTAATTCTAGGTATAACCATATTAAACTAATTCAGTTAGATATATAATACAGGTGAGGGTAGTGGAAGTAATTTGTGTTGGTTTACGCTGAATGAGCATAAAAGTTTACAATTGTAATGTACAATGTAGAGGGGAACTCGTTCTGAAAATGAAAGTGGTCGACAAGCCAGACAATGGCCAGTACTAATGGAAATTAAGAGTTGTTGGGATAACAATTAATCATGGGTCTGAGGAGGCAATCTCTACGAAGAGTACTGTATTCAAATACGGAATTACCTAAATTTATGAGCACTAATTCCATCGCCATGTGACTACATGCTGGGCTTGATAAGGCTGAATGACTTCTTAACCATAGTCAAGACAACATATACTTTCTGTAATAACATAACCTCACGTGTCAATAGCCTTAATTGAGGATTCTCAGACAAGACAGGGGTACATTGAGATGTCAATTTTCTAAATTGCAAAAACAGTCATTGGTGACTGTTAGTGTCATGATGATAGGCTACACACGGCGAATTCTGAATCGACGAAAATAATGCTTACTGCAGTTCAGTTATGCTTATAAACTAAAATATATAAATATTTTAATTTGATGTCATACCGCTTGCTGCTGCGGCAGAAGTTCTGACAGGGTTTCTCCCGTAGGACTTCATATGGTCAGAAATTTTTGACATGAAGCACGCTCTATTGAATCGAAATTGACCAATACTGCCATGGACCAGTCCCATACCAATATATCGTACAGAGAAGAATGGTGAAATTTTGCATCTTCCAGAGGATGCTGAGAAAAGTCGATAAATCAAATCAAATAAAACTCCAAAGTGAAGTGTTTGCCTAACACTCCGCCTTAGAGTGTCCCAGAAGAGAAAGAATGTTTGGGAATGCTTGGAACCGGGATTGGATTTGGGCCTTAGGACCCCCTGTGTATTATTCCATTGACCCCTCTCATGCATGAAACTGGAATCAAAATTGAGCTCCCCGGCCTTCATTCGGTATCACGACAAAATATTGCAGGAAATTCATGCGATACAGTTCATAGCGAAATTATTTATAGTGGATAATTTATAGCGCGACAATTAGCTGCGCCCACATGACTATCCATAACAGGACAGTTATTAACCAAAATTGTAGGAATATGGCTAGAAAATGTATTTAATTCACTTGTATATGTATTTTTGCTATGAAAAGTATGTATTCCCTTGTCATGCTGCCTTTTGACACAGTTTATTACATTATTATCTAGTGAGATTATGTTTCAGTGAATAATTGTCGCGCTAGAAATAGTCGTGAATTCATTTCACTCTACTCTGCCAAAGACGAATAGAAAACTGTGACAGTGTTCTCGTCCTTGTAGAAAAAATCAATGCAGCTTCTCTGTTCAAACAAGGAAACACAAATAAAGCCTTTCAATAGTTTCTAGAAAGGAGCTAGTAAAGTGTGAAACCCGCTGCTATTCCAGAAATGACGTAAATATTTCACACGAAATGTGGATGTCAAACCCGTAAATGGGACAGTACGTAGTTACAGTAAAGTAAATACTTACGGTGTTTTAAACATTATATAAATATAATAAAATGTATTTTCATTTTCAGGAGCCTCAGCAGCTTGCAGCATGTACCTGGATACACTTGTCAAACTTTCACGTCAGGCTCAGCAAAGTTCATTGGGATGTTCTAATGATATTGGTAAGTAAATTCGACTTATGACTACTTTATTTGTGGTTTCATTTTTATAGACGTACACAATTTATTATCTCGTTTTGGTAAGCTTTGCCGATAATTACATGAAATTTCGAAATATATGTGTTTTTCTAAAGCTGGGTATACGGTATACTTAAGAAGTTGATTGATTTTATCTTATTCATTTAATTGCTTAATTAAGACGCGATATCACTCATGTATTAGAACACCATTAATATCATTAACATTAAGGAGTCAATGCACTAACAAATCCAATTTAATTTTATTGTTGAATTATGCTAAAAAGTCAAGGTTTCCAAATGTCGTTCAGGTCATGTGTGTCGTCCATGCCTTTGAAGGGGCGAGTCTGGCTTAATAAACCAGTATCGTCGTTATGCATTTTGTCTAGCGGAAGAAAACTTGGAAAACTTCAAAGAAACGTATGGCACATGCTTCGAGGCTATAGTATAGAATGTTAGTAACTTGTCCATCATAAAATCTCGAAAAAACTTTTCTAAAAAGGAAATTTCACCTGAATTATTTACGACCGTGATATGCTATAAGTTGTAACAGGGAGAGTAGAGGGTTCGAGTTTTGGCTGATTAGTCCCATCCCTAAAATGAATGAAAGTTACCAATACACACATAGGTATGCAAACATACAACTAATTTACAATGTTACTAATCAAATGGACTGGGCAATGTGAAAGGAGGTCAGGTCGAGCTTCTTTATGGCTTCTTTACTGCGCCCATTACAAACATACACACTGGGTTTTATGTACATATGCATATTCATATACGATGCCATACCAGCACTACTGTATTCGTCGTAAACGGTTGTAAGGAATCCTCAAATCTGTAACATACATTAATATGTCTAGGCTTAATACCTACCTGCCTGAATTGGTTTCAATTTCTATACATCATATAGGAAGTATTCCTATATGTAATTTTACTTTCATTAACGCACTGGGTCCTGGGTTGGTCCGACACGTACGAAAGTAGACATATGCATATTACTTCAGGGAGATTTCGTTTCAGCTGTCAAAATGTAGTACGAACAGGTGCAGACAGACTGACGCTTCTTGGGTTGAATTTCGTATCTAGAATTTACATGCTACATGCTGGTAGTGGCAACTTTGTAATTACTGACGCAGCGTATACTGCCCGGTAGGATTCGTCAATTTGATTTGATTAAATATGAAGAACTTATTTGAGCCATAGAATGACTTTAGTAAAAAAAAAAAAACCATTTTAGTTTCATCAGCATCATATGTAATTATAATCGTGCCAAATCGTCGCTAGGTAACTATTCGTTCAGGATATTTTACACTGTCTTATTCTGAATTTCAAATAACAGCTAGGGAAGAATCAGCAAATAGTTTTCAACTGGTTTCCTAGAACGCTGGAATAAAGAGTATAATCACTAATATATGCATTTGGGTATATGTCTTGAATTTCCAGTATTTAAGCTGTAAGCAGAATCCACGCTGTCTGTGTCAGTCGAGCTGTGTACCTAATTAGTATTTGCAGAAGCTGAGCCAACGAACCATGAAATTAACATGACTAGAACTTCAGTTCATTTCGTTGCATTTCCGAACACAATGGCTGACTACAGCACTTCAGCTTCAGAGTTCGACTTGGCTTTGGATAGCAAGCCCAATTCAAGAAACAAATAGCATCTGCAGTGAGTCCAAACTTAACATGTTAACACGACTGCACGATGTATCGTTTGTACACTCATTCATTATTATGCAGAATTTACGTGGAGTCCATGCGTGTTTTAGTCGGCCTGACCTAGAAACTATTGTGAACTACTGCAGGGTCTGACATTAAATTAAAGATGCCAAGTAAATATATTTAAATAAAGATTGTTTGGAATGACAGGTTCCTTTGGTTGTAATAGTCAGCGGGTGAAGATTTTTATATGAACTTAAGTGTTGAATGTTTGAATGGGAATAGCTTCAATGTGCCATAAAATTCATGTGCATATAGCTGATTCTACTTGAATTATATACGACATCTTGAACCATAACAATACAATAAACATGACCGCAAAGTGCAGACTAGACAGAATCAACAATGAAAGTGTACGTGTAGGTGCAGTTTGTATTGTATTAAATTGACTATCTACTTTGAAAGTGCTGATGTGAGGTGATATTTTAAATGATGCTTGCGTATGCATACTTTCTTCATTATTTTCGTGCAAGTTTGGCCTTTTTGTTCTGCAAAATTTGGCAATTTTTATTTTTACGAGATTTATACTTGTATTTTATTAATATTTATAGCATAATTTTCACTTGTTTATTTTGAAAACGAAGATAAATCAGACTTTCGCGCTAAATCTTCAAATCGAATTAATAATTTACAATGATTTATTGTAACTGGAAACAGTCAGTTTATTGCACAGCGTCGTTGGGGAGGAATTTCAGAGTAGGTATATCAATAATCTCAATATGAAGCCGTATAGTTCCACACGTACATAAATTTAGTTTAACTTGTGGAAATTACCCATTACGGCCTGGCATTATTTTTTTGGCAAGTGGCAAGTAACTAGGTTGGTTTTTGGTTAGGCTAGAATACAAAATGGTGCGTGTGTTTGTGTGTGTCTGCCTCTATGCGGTTCGCTCAATAGCCCTTTGCCCAAATTTCTGCATACGAGATTAAACCCGAAGTAAACAAATATAAAATGAGAATCTGAATATATAAAAATAGCATTTTCTAATTATTCCATAAATTCGCCTACGTGCATATCTGATTAATGTGTACACACATCAATTCCAGTGTAGCCGATGCTTTGTTAATATGTTTCTTTGTATAAAACTTAGAGTTTCTCAAATACGCTAATTTCATGTATACTGAATGGCGTGTAACTCGTTTTTTGATCTGTGAAAGTATATTTCAATACTCAGAAAATCTTTATAATGTGTTGAAGTTAATAATTAAATTAAATTAAAAATAATAAAAAACTTATGCTGAGTTTAAATATGGTATTTAGTACGTATGCATCTATTTACGCAATCAAATCTGAGACATAATTAAATAAAATCAAGTCTTGGGGCTTCTTGGACTTGTGACAGACGACGACAAATAAAAAATATGACCATAAGCCCAATCTGGGCTAAAATATGATTTTAACCGTGACCAATCTCTTTCACACATGAATACAATAGTTAGAACAAGCTTCAAACCACAGTCTCGCATTTCATTATATCAGGAAAGAATTCTAAAATTAGTATACAGAATCAGAGTCATTGTGCAAAAACCGCTACATAACTAAAATATATTGCGGTTTTTTGATATCTTTTGACCATACAAAAAATTGAGCCATAGAATAGCCGATCTGAGTACGACATGGAATCTGAAACTCAATAATATATTCATACCAACGAGGGGATTACTTAGCACATGTATCAGGAAACCTTTGTACTGCTTCGAAAGATCGATTTATAATGTAGTGTGTGGCTAATTTTGAATGTCGTGTTTCGGAACTGAATTTTGTATGGTTTCCTTCATATTCGCTTGCCTTTTAGAAGATAATTAACACAGGCTGGACTCAATTGGATTTTTGTATATTTTTTCACAGGTTCGTCACTGATCCAAGTTACTGACGTGTTCAAGGAAATACATACACAGCAAATGAACACGGTAAACCTATTTATTAAAGTAAATTTTCCTCTATTGCATAGAATTTTGCTGTATTCGCTGCGGTTGCTAGCTCATTTGTTTTCAAATATCAAATTTTAGCATGATCAGATCAGTTTAGATTGGAAAAGTTGAGCTTAACCTGTCACCTTTGATAACACTGGTTAAATCTTGTTTTTCTATTTAATTATTGCTTATATTTGCGAACCCAAATTGAGCATACGAGTAGCAAATCTTCGTGTCGATTATTCGTAAACATTGCTTAATTCAGATTATAAAACCAAAGCTTTTTAAATCCGTTGTTCTTGGAATCAATCAAATATTTGCTGATATCCGTTCGTAAATCTGACTGAAGTCTGATGTCTTTTGTTGTATTTAATTTCAGTTGAAAGCTTTTTATGTAGACTTCCTGGTTCCATTGGAAACTAATTTGGAGAAGGATACGAGAGTGATACAGGTAAGCTAAACATTGCATTGATGAGTTCAATTCCGTCCACATTATAGCACATTATCAATCTGGCTAATCTGGCATCAAATTCCTTTCGTCTTGGTTGCTGTTAGCAAGTCCGCCTTTCTTTTGTCCCAACTATTCACTCCTCAAGCGATTGTCAAAACAAAAGCCTTTCATTAGCCTCTAATCAGCCCCACGCTCCCTAGAAAGTTGAGTCGAGTGGCATTTGCCCCACATTTCTCATTTCTGAACGGCAGAAGTTGAGTACGAACGTGCTACTAGCAGTGGCCGATAGAATTTGTAATTTATTAAAAACGTCTGCCCTTTAAACCGATCGTCATGTCCTGTCACATTACATATCGCATATTGAGCGAGACCAGTTAACGAAGTTGCCTCGCCTTGTCATGTCAACTGTCGACATTTATAAACAATAGAGATATTTTAATGGTAAAATGCAGGTAAAGTAATAGCTTAAATCCAGTAACGTGCACCCATACATTAGCCAATTCATTTGGAGTATCTCTGTTTCAAACTTGTTATAATAAGTTGTTGGTCAATAAGGCGAATATTTTTAATTTTACATAATGGTAATAATTTAATTACAGAAATCGTTAGCCGTTTAGTTAACGTTTATACCATAAGAATGTCATCATCCTGGGGTTTTACGTTAGTTCAGCCGACGACCAAGTTAAGTCCATTAGCAAATAACCCACCGGTTCTGCCGAGGTCCAATTGACCGCAGACGCCTAATAAAGTGTGCCCTATTGTTTTCACGACTGAGTGAGTAATGACTGGGCCGGAATGGAGTGTCTCAATTGAGCCCAAGTCCTAATTTCAATTTCCAATCTGAGCAAAAATTCTCGTCTGGTCTGTGAATAGACCGAACCTTTACCGTATGTGTATCTATCAGGAATATTCCCACTTACCTTAATTTTATGGTCATGCTAATCATTGCCCAACTAACACTCCCTGACTCGGCACAACATTGTCAAAAAAATTATTGCTTGTATCCATATGGAAAAGCGAAATCCATGTGCGTTCATAATGCACAAACACAACCTACTCCCTAACACGTCTCCACGCCAGTTTAGCCTAAATAGAGATTTAAATGGGTAATGCGTGTGATCACATTACTTAGAGCCAGCACGTAGTAAACTCAATAAAAACGGAATAACACGTAGCATAGCTCAGTGTCTTATTGTAATTGTATTGTAAAGTGATAATATGTTTTTAATAGTGGAAGCGTGAGCAGAGCGGAATTCCGTGCAAATGTAATTATTTATTAGAACAGGCAAGGCGTTGGGAAGTCCGAGCTCATGCTGGGATTTGGGGAGAGCAGGCTTTGTTGTTCCAATACAAGTCGATTTGTAGAGGTCAACACGGAGCCACCTGAGGTGTTCGAGAGCGTGAGGGAACTTCACTTGACCCCTGACCTCTTGCCGTGAACTACGAAACAAAGTTTAGCCACCCCGGCGGGTTTAGGCTTTGAACACAACAATTGAAAGCCTTCACACGAACAAAAATGCGAATTGTGAACAAATTTAATAGATGATTTACGCCTAAAAATGGGTCATTCATATAGATAGGTTTTACCTGATGCATTATTTCAGTTGCCTCAAAATTCTTTTAAAATCGTTGCTGCTTATGACCTCTTTCAAGTTTTTATTTAAATTGTATAAATCCAGTTGAAATTATATACTGTAAATGCCGTCGTTCACAGATATGGTGTCAAATTCAGATTGAAGATGTTTCCCCAACAAACATGACCCGTACATGTTATTCGACAAAGACATAAAATCTATACTTTAAATACATACTTTAAATATATAATATCCAAATATTTAGTCAGGGTGACCATTTCACCTGATTATATAAGGATTGGCATCTTGTGTTAGGCCAAAAAATAACGTTAAACTTGTGAAAAGCTATGCATAGCAAAAAAACAAAATTGGGGGAAAATTAAAAAAATATATATATTCGGTTTAGGGTTCAAAAATTTCATCACACTACAACTTGTTTTATGCATGACTCAAAAATGCTAAACAAAATGTAGATGGTTTATACATGATTCAAAAGTTCTTAAGAAAATGTATAATGGATAATGTTTGTAATCGCTGAACTTCCGTTAAATACCTATATGTATATTTTAAAGTACTCTTTCTGTTCGAACTCGAACATTCAATTTGACTAGCCAGGAAGGCACATGAGCATCAACCAGACTAATCAGCATAAATATGTATCTTCGTTCCACTGCACGATTTCAAGCCCAGTCATTCCCACTTTACTTTCACTTGAATCACCAACTGTTGACAAGTTTTCAATATAAATATTCAAAAATAACTATACACTTTGTTTAAAAAAACTTCTTAGAGGAGCTCCTAAACACCATATTCAATCAACTATTCGTACTCAGGCTATTAGTTCCACTTCAGCGGTTACGAATACTCAAACCGAAAATCCATAGAATTCTAAAACAGCCTGAATAAAACCATCTACGCTCGATGTGTAAATGTACGTCATATGAAAGAGTGCTTTGATGACAAAAGGTCTTTTCAGAGCTCAATTGAAATGGCTAGATCATTCATCTCTGGTTAAATCTGATGGATGGGAACCAAGCACATAGAGAATAGAGTATAAGGCTTTGTATTCAGAACAAAGAGTGCATCAAGTGCATGGATGACATTATGACACTTCATAATGAGAACTAGAGTTCGTTTTAAAACTCAAATGTCATCTTGGATAATAAATACCAAAACATTGAAATGAGACAGAAATTCGAGTCAGAATTCGAAACCAAACAATAAACCACAACGCACAAAACAACGCATACTAGAAACGAAACCAAAACAACAGTCTATCTTTCACAGACAAACAAGAGAGTCAGAATTAGATTTTTGGAATACTTTTCCCATAGTAAAAAAAATCGTAAAAACCCTCGAGTGTGTTTTCAATCTCAATAAATCCTCCCCACCGCTTTGCTTCCGTGCTCTTCTGTACTGTAGGGTTGAAAAATAGCGTAGTATTAGAAATCCTAAACTGTACTATTAATTATTGGCAACAAAGGTGTGTTCGACATGCTTTTGCATTGCAGCTTTACACTAAATCCAGATTTACAGTAAAATTATGGCTTTAATTTTTAGAATACTTTGGGAGCCAATGCTGAATATGATTTTCAAGCAACCCTGCGTTTTTGGACCCCAGTTCTACTGCTTTCGTTGACTTTCTCCCCTGGGGGAAGAAAGTGCATGGGATTCCTGTGTTGGCTTAGTAGCTTTTCTGGGATGAAGCTTAGCTTATTCCGAACCTTGCCTGAAAGAGTCCCCAGAGATATATGGTCCTTTGTGAGTACGGATATTTGATTCCTGACAATTTGAACCTGGAGTTGCTGAGGTATTTTTTCCATAGATTAGTATTGTTTATGTCAAGTTAGCTTAGTTGTAGCTGAGATACGCACATATTCACGTTTTCTTATAAAAATAAAAAAAAACACTCCGCAGGTCCCGATGAATGTATGGCAGTGTCCTGTCATCCCATTACTTTAACCAAAAATAAATTTCGAAAATTGATAGCGCCATGTGATACGCATCTAGGATATCATTTCTCTGATGCAGGTTCGATTCCCAGCCGGTTTATTTTTCCTTAAATTGAGTTAACTGAAAATTTTCTACTTGGATAGGGCATTCCAGACATAGTCTATCCAACAATCTGATAAAGTATACAAATCCAGAGTGTTTATAACCTAAAAGACGTATTGGAAATATAAACTCGTGTCAATAGGCCTGTCCTAAACAAGTTATTAAGTTAAGGTTACATAAAAAATGCTTATTTCGCCTTCGTAAAATAATACGGTCATTTAAATTCATTCCAGCTACATATACACTAAACTAGGGTTCAATTGGAAAATTAGTTAAATTAGAAATATATAAAGCAAGCGACGGAAAGTATAATTCTTGCAGACACAAATACCGTAGAATCGTCGTTAGGACTCTATGCTCGGTTCTTTTGGTGAGACAGAATAATTACTTCCCGAGATGCACTTTTCCCGGTATCTCTTCCCCCCTGGAACACAACAATGAATACCAAATCAACTTCTCCCTCGTGTGTCGAGACTATAACGAGAAATCACAGAGAATTTGTTCTGTCTGCCGGGTTTTAGCCGGATTTACAAAAGAAATATACTCAAAATGCTTAGTTGACAGAATGGGAACTTTCGTTCCCCTTTTTCTAAACCTTGATCATTACAAGAATTATACCCGTATTTGCCTATCTCAAACTTTGTTGAAGTTTATGTAAATACTTAAAAAGTTCTCCCTGAGGATTTTCACTTTTTATCACTTTTCCGAGTTTCTACCGATAACAGTATTAAAGAAGGTGCTAACTTGGAATGTTTCTTCCAAACAATTTTCACTAAATGACGAACCGTTGAAACAACTTAACGGTTTATTGTGTAATTATTACAAAGGCAAATGTTACTTTACATAAGTATGCATTGATTGACAAACTAATCTATTCAACATTTAGGCAAACCGAAGAAAGTCGGTGCAACAAATTGAAAGTAAAATAATCTGATAAGGACGATAAAACCATGAATTTTTAAGCATGTCCAGGCGAATTCCAAAGCGGTTAGTAACGTAGTGATGGAACGTATAGATGATTTTGGATTAGGAGAAAGACGATACTAAGCCCTGTTTTAATTAGTTGACTGAATTTTATTGATTCTTGTAGAATGAACAGAAGAAATTCCTGATGTGCCATAAACAGAGGATCGAGAGCTACAATAAAGCCGCATCCTCTGTCAAGAAAATGCGGAAAAAGACCAAGAAATGCAATTCTTCCACGACGCTGGATAAAGAGATCAAAGTAAGACGAAACACAACATTGACATATAAAACTGGTTCGATTAAGCAGTAAAATTCCGTAACATGGTGAAAAGATACAAAAACTCAGTACACTTTCCAACCTTAAAATTATATAGACTTTTATTATAGGTGGGACTAGTTTTGACGAAACTATATATTTTTTTATGTAAAACGGTAATCGGCTTATGGGCCTTGTCAAAATCCGCTTAATTGTTTCATTAAGCTGGATAAATATACGCTTATGCTACATATTACAGTGATACACTTAATCACATCAAACGCCCAGTGACTCGATTACATATGAGTGAACAGATTAGAAATAAGATTAATATTTTTTGCACTTCCGACCGGCATCTTGACATTGCTGTACTGCATTAAAACGAAAACATAAGGCAAGTGTAAGCTTCAATAAGAATTATGATAGCATACGTTGTGCGTTAAGCATTCCATATCAAATTAAGTAACTATAGAATATGAATGAACAAGATATGTAACAAAAAAAGTGTGCACGTTTCCTTGATTGATATTTCATGCATTAAGGACATTAAGGAAAAACCAACTTTCGATAAAGAGCCTTGGATTAGCCTTAACATAACACTGAGTATGAACAAATCTGAAAATTAAATACATATATCTATTCGCGATCTAATCGCCACTCACAATCTTCACGATTAGGTATCAATACTCATATTTTCGTAGGATGTCCGATGTGCGTGCCTGTGAATCTGTGAGCCGCGTGGTACGATTATGATTGGTCAATTCTTTAAATTCAAATTTTTTGATATTTTCAAGTAAACAAGTAGTGCACACCGGCACGTTGACATCCCAACAGTAACACACGTGTAGGTGAAAGAGTGAACACATTGAAGTGAAAACGAGAGTATTTCCTCTGCATCTCAGCCTATAAATCAAACGCCTCATTAAGCCTTACACACTATTGTAACAGAAATTGCACCACGTCGACTGCTAAAAACATTTCTACTGGTTTGCACATGTGTGTGAGTCCTGGCAACAGAAATATGTTAAATAGGCGCGTAATATTGGTACGTTTTCTAAAGATTCCTGCGAATGATATCATAAATAATTACTCTTTCCGAAACATAAAACATTATTGCCAAAATTTTTGAATTTTAGATTTTCTCGGTTTTCGTTTCAAGATTTAAGTTTGTCGCGATTGATTTTTTCGCAGTTTGGCTCATGTATTAAAAGCAAAATGTCATGAGACACTTACTCAGGTTTTAACTCCAGACTGAACTGTACATCATATAAGCTCCATTAAAATCATTTAAACTTGGCAGATAGTCCCGTTCTTATGCTAACAAACCATTGTCCGCTCGTTGCTTTAATGTTACAAAATATCTTAAGCGTACGGCATACATATTAGTATTATATGGAATGGAAGTGCGGTTTAAAAGCGTACTCTTATCATAGCTTACCAAAAATATGCTCAGTTGGATAATCTCTACATTTACTACAGACATAACAGCAGCTTGTCCGAGCCGTTGAGCAAATCTGTATTTTGGTGTACAAAAAGCAGTTAAAATGTATAATTTATTTTTGTTGGCTACACTTATTTTAGGTAATGCAACACTTGGAAGAAGAAAAATCCAAGATGGAAGCCTTCTGCGAAAAGTCTCTAAATGAGGTAAAAGCTAAAGTTTTATTGTGTGCGACGATGAATTAATTTATTCTTTATACATATTAACTTATTTGCAACACACAATCAACTTTTCTATAACATAGTACCCTTTTTGTTTAGACATATATGTCAAAGATAATAATTTTGTTATCTGCAGTTCAAGATTTGCTACCTATTCGTTTACCAGAGATATGTAGTACCGACTTATATTACTTGTAATTGGAGTTTAATAAGACAAATCCTTAATCTGATTTAAAGAAGATTCGCAATTAGGTACGAGTACGAGGATTTGCGACGGTTTTAGATCAGATAAATCTCACCCAGTTGATGTAACTAATATGTGTGATAAACCCAAGTGACGCCACCACGTCGAACTTCGACTAGGCTTATAAATGGGCTCAATCTGAATCCACCCCGAACCCGAACACTTTGTCGTAGAACCCTTCTACATTACACACAGGCATTTGACACTATACGTCCGCCATTAGATATCCCCGTATTGCAGCAGTTGGTGTCAGACGTGATCAATCGTCAGTCTAATTGTCTTCCGCTTCGCTGATTATTCCTGATTGATCATCCAACTTTATATAGCATCTTTATATAGCTTTTTCGACTCTCAACCGCATGCGGTTCATAGTTTGTCCAAAGATTTACGGTCAGGAGAAACCATAGCTAAGAAAAACCACAAAGGGGGATTTTCAGTTCTATTCTTTTAAGCTCCGGCATGTAAGAATGTCTAGAGAACAATGCGAATAATGTGTATATCTGCTATAGGCCCTGACACAGGAACGAAGACGCTATGGTTTCATTCTGGAAAGACAGGCTTCCCTGGCCAAACACTACCTCGCCTTCTTCTCGAAGGGAAACGGAGTGCTCAGCCCAAAATTGGACGTCTGGATGAAAGTGGCTAAGAGTCGGGAAATGTTGCCGGAATCAATGCAAAACACACTGCTCAAAAGGATTCAACTGGTGAGGCATATCGGTTTAGTGCATATCAATCATGCAAGGTCAAAGAAGTATGCAAACGTGCAAAACGCATAACACATTTTACCAATAAGCTGTGCTGTCTGGTTAATTGTACAGGGTGGTGAAGAGGACTGTATTTACTGCACTCCACGGCGACCGGCGGATGACACAGTATCAATTTCTTCACAATTAAGGAAAACGAAGTCGATGGATGCAAGCGAGATACTGGGAAACGGTGGATCGGGACATGGCTGCTCGGATATGCCTATGAATTCTTCTGGCTCATTGAGTAGGGCTAAATCGGATTTGAACTTAATGCTGAACGGAGGCTGTAGTGAGAACTGTCAGGGTTCAACTCCGTCCACGGAATCCCCAACCGACGCCCCGATTCATCATCTTCCCCAGCAACCGAATAACAAAAACTTCCGTCCCAAATCGTTGGCTGTTTCGACGGAAACAACCAATTGTGGCTATGCCAAGGCACTCTATGCCTATTTGTCCAGCGGAGAAAATCAGCTCTGCTTTCTCGAAGGAGACACCATTGCTCTCATTGGTAAGTCAGAGACAACGTTTACAGCGAAATTATGAGCCGCTTCGGCTATTTAGAGCTAAACTGGGTGAATTAACTGTAATGATAAATAGTTACCTAACTTTGTATAAGTACCTTTATTAATTTGCTTTATTTGTCAGGTGACCGAACCAAGGGCTGGCAATTTGGTGAAAATCTAAGAACACAGAAAACGGGCTGGTTCCCAGTAGCCTACACAGAATCAGATGCTTTTCCCATGAATTCTAACAGTGGCGGGGAAGGAAGCTCAGCTCCCAGTGCCAAGAGCTCACCCGCCCCACCGCCCATGCCCCCAC
>JAQFYT010001543.1:0-15964 GCA_034694925.1 Ceratophysella denticulata
CCGTATTGTTTCAATGTGGAGGCATCCAAGTGAAAGCTATTACGTACTTACAAACAACAAGTGTACCTACAAAAACAGTTTTCCTAACATGTTTTACGAACAATGCAATATACCTATAATAGTTTAAGAGATATTTAGTGTTGTAGAATTTTTGCAATGTGTTACTCATCTTTGTAACTATATAATATGAACCAAACCACCAAACGTTCTTTGGCACAACACCTGCCACAGTTTGACTTTCCCACACAAGATGATTTATTGAATTAATTCAGAGGTCATTGTTTCCTGACACTTCTGGTATTCTCTCCAGTTTGGGCATTTTTGCTCCAAAAAAGAAGACAATTCAAATTGGGGCGTTCTGTTTACCCGAGAGAAAACTGCAGAAGCCTGTAAAGCTTATCAGGACATTGAAAAGATTCTGATGAAGTAAAGATAGAGTCCCACATGGGGTTTTTGTTGGAGATAGTGAAAAGAATTACCCGGTCCATATGCAATTAAATAATGGAGTACTTGCAGAATACCATAACCCCGTTTTGCCAGTACATCTCCCTGCTTCGGAGTAGGAAGGAACAGTCTTCGTCCTCATGCCCTCCTGACCCACCCAATAATAATGCCTCACTGCGTCCGAAAACAGCACGACTTCGTGGTCCAGCGCTAAGGTCAGAAATGCGTCTCGTCCTCCTCTTCCTCGCCCTATTTTCCTACTCTCCGGCCGGCGGAAGCGGAGAAGGTAAGTCGCTCCAGGAGCACAGCAAATTACTTCCACCTCCCATTACAGTGATACAATGCGGTTCGGCTTGGCCTATTCCTGAACATTGAAGAATAGGTCTTATTAGGTAGTAACTCCAAGTATTTTGAAGCAGTTGCAAGTGGTGCCTAATTATGAAGTTATTGTATACAATAGTAACTTTATCTGATCACATTGGCTGTGCTGCGGCTTGTCTGGAAGTAGATTTTCTAGTCACTACAGGCTCTGCTCTGCTCATAATGCCTAAATATGAGGAGACGGGATATGGTTGATACTTGATACTATATAAACAGCCGAAGGCGTGCTTTAATTACCACATCTCGCGATGCTTTAATTAGTACAAATATTAAAATTGAGACACAATGCGCAACTAAGTTTCAGCTATGTTCTAATGCTCACCATGCATGCATGTACGATACATTATATATCATATCTGGTTTTCAACCTGGAGAAAGTTTTTAGTACAGTCTTACATTACAGCATACGCTATAATGTAAGATGAATATAAATTAGTTGGTGCGTGTGTACAGTAAGTAGTATAATACGTTCATAATGGAACTTCCGCCTCAGTTGTTATTTCGCTCACCATGCATAGGAATTGAGGGGGAAACTTTTGGCGACATCATTAGGTTTGTGCTTGCAAGCTTGAATTTTACTTGAGAATCATGTTCTGGAATTCCGCTGGTTGCGGTATGAAACATGGAACTATTTAATAATAAGCTTCAAAAATGTGAAAAGAAATATATGTACCATGTTACTTACTCTTTTTAACGTATGAAGCTGGAAATAGCCGCGAGGTAAAAGCGGCTTGATTGTTTCCTCTTTTCCCAAACTTCACATATAGAATATACATAGATCTAAAACTTATGCATAATATGTACGTACATATATACTAAACTGAAATAATAACAGAACCTGTTCAACCAGTACCAGACTGGATACCTGCTGGGTGAAGCGCACTTTCTCCCGCTTTCTCCCAATCGGATTGCCAGCGAACCAGGTTCTTTCATTGCTGTTACCGGTTTATTCCAGATTCACCACAGTAAGCCAGGTACAAGTACATACAAGGACGCTCTGAGGAACTTCTGCCGGTCTTTAGTTGAGAAAAAACCTCATTCTCATTAGTATCCGCGTTATTGATACGATAATGACATACAGACTAAATATAATGAGCTGTTCAATTGGGCATCATCTAGCACTTACCCTTCAAAACTGGAGCAGGCATAAAAAGTCATAACCTGGACAATCCACAAACTGTGTGATATCATTCAAAACCTAAACAGCCGACGAGACAAATAACAATATATAACCAAACTCTACACTAACAATAAGACTAAGATAAGACTGACCGAAAGAGAACTAGACGATTCAGGTTTTGGCTACATATTTAGACGCTACTAGCGTTTTTAGATATTTTGTTATTTGAGTTTTCGCTCTTTTTGTCTATGAGCTGTTATGGCATATATGCCGAATAAATTCTCTGTGTTATTGGAATAAGTACAGTTCAAAATAAGTTTCTGGTTTATAAAAAATCAAAGTGGATTCTTTCTACTTAAAGTTTGAATGGGAAAGGACAAGTGTGTCTCCCGTCGACACCTTGAGGACTCGACTCGCGAAGCCAATTATATTTATTGCATTTGGACTGGGAGCTGATTAGCACTCAGAGGACTGAGCCGAATATCATTTTTTGGAGTGGGCACTTGAGACAGTAGAAAAAATAAATAAGAGGAAGATGTAAAGGAGCGTGGTGCGTGCCTTTCATTCCGAGACCCTCCTCTCCTCGGGATAACTTCCGCTATTTCTACTTATGCAAGCACGCATTGAGCTTCTTCAGTTTGCGCTCGGGTTCTTGGGATTCTATCCTCTTTTTTTCTTCTTCCATGCCCGGACTTTTTTCCAAGTGGTTCTTGTTCTTAAGAAGTGGGGTTCGGCTGGAGTGACATGGTGAGGTTAGGACTTAGCCTCCGCATAGCCACCAACTCAGCAGTCTTCCAGGGAAAACGCCGCCGTCTTCCCTTCATAAAATATAAACTTCCAACCTTCTTCTCATGCAGCTCCAGAAAAGTTCTTTCTGTCACATCTTATTTCTTTATTCAGCCTCAGTCCCCAGTCACCGCCGCCGAGGAGCACATGGCGTCTTTCACAGACATTCCTCCCACAAAACGGATCTGGAGAACTAACCAGGAAGTGTTTCACTTCACCATGATAGCTCGAAAGGAACACTCAAGCTCTGCCCCGATTTAGTCACCGGATAAATGTACATCCCGTGTCATTGTCTCAACTCTACCGGGTTGCTCTAAAACTACCTCCTATGTCGTTTTTACAAAGAAAACAGTCTGTACCCGAACTGCATGTAAAATATATACTACCGTAGTAGATCACCAAGCATGCCTTCCTAACTAATTCTATGCCCAAAACAGAAACCGATGTACGTGATTAATTGAAGTTTTGTAAACACATGCGGCTAAGACAAAAGGATACACAAAGCATATACTTAATATCATAGCATTACCCCGAACGCATTTCTCTTGGTTTTTTTTGAATCCGTTTGAACCACACTAACATCAGCAATGCTGGGATTACTAATAATCTATGGACACACTGTGTATAAGGAACGAAATATGAAGATGTTCATTTTTTAAAAAAAGTCACACGAGCGTAGGAGTGAGTGGGATCACTGGTCTTATTATGGTGTACGGGTCCATTATGGAGTTAGTAATATGCAGAGACACAGGTTTGTTTTTTATTTCTCCCTTCAGAAACGTTGGCGGTTGGCGTTGAGCCGGTTACGATTACGAATGGTAATGGGTGTATTGTATATAGGATATTCCGGATGAAGGAGAAGTCAGTAAAGAATGATGCGTAAAGTCTTGCCTCCCATTCTGTGTATAAATGTAGACGATGGAAGAGTCATTTTGAAAGCCTACCTAATGGTTTATTACTGTTTTCGTTGGAAGAAGTGCGTAAAGGTATGGAGACTCTTGTTGGTTGGACTTAAATGAACTGACATACTTTCTGTCATTAAATGAGGAGGAGACGACTGAAGTCTCTCAAACTATTTATTTTGGATTTTTTTTCTTTTGGTGAAAGGTTGTGGGCACGTATAAAAATACATCACTTTCCTTCCACAGTGCACACATGGTGTCTGTTCTGACTGTGCTGAGGAGAAATAATAAAAGAGCGTTGCTTGATGCCAAATGCCAATACACCCGTCATTACTTCCGTACATGACATTAGAGGGATATATTGCAAATTCGGAGGAGACAGAGACGGAGACAGGCTGGAAGCTGGAGTATATATTATCAACAGGAGCTAGCTAAATCCTAAATCCGCCTTTATGTTCTGTATTATTAGAGGAGATAGACGTAATGCGTCTCGACCGAGACTCCCTTGCCTTGGCTTCCCATTGGCATATCTGAGTAGATAGAGAAGCGTGTTCAGTGCAAAAACACTAAAGTGGATTTGGAGCTTGTGCCAAAATTTGGTTTTTGACTTGACACGCTTGAACATTTATTTGTATCCGTCCCGAGCTTTGAATTTAAATCTTTTTCTCTCTTCGATTCCTTCTTTTTTGCCTTAACTAAAACTTTTTTTTCTTCCCTGTAAAACACAAACTGGAAATATTCAGGCATTTTCTCTACAACGTGAGTAGAGACTACGACCCGTCCTGTCATCGTCCCACTCATGCCAACAACTGGGAATGTAAATGTCCCATGTCTCCAAGCCTTCTATCAAATCAAATGGATTTCCTGTCTTCATTTCAAACTCTACTCCACTGCTCGTACTAACTGTACATGACTTCTTTCACTTCATTCCCCAAAGCCAAAGACCGGAGCTCTGGCACTACGAGAAGAGGATGAAGCTGAACAGCCGTTTTGTCGTAAACATTTAATTCATCCCGGCTCGTGTCAAATCCGTCTTTCCAGTTTATGTAGGTAATTATCAAATTACTCAACCTGACAACCCCAGTTTTCATAAACATCGGATTGAAAGCATAGGAGAGGGCTCGCTGGTTTCTCCAAATCGAACCAGAGGTATGTTGGAAGAGCCTATTTTGATAAAATTAATATCACAGAGATTCCATATCCACTTGGCTTTCGAGTCTGTAGTTTTTCAGTTAAAAATTTAGGAAGCTAAGGAGTGGCTCCGTTAAATAAATAAAACCCAGCTATGTACACTCATGAGAATATATGCACGGATCTGAGTGTGCTCTGCCTTCCTGCCATCATTGTTCCGAACGAGAACTTAAGTGGGTAGCTCTGGCTCTTGAAGAGGGTAGGAAAAGAAATAAGCAGAATATGGGCAGAAGAGAGGAATAGCCTTCCATCCATATACCTACACAAGACAATAATATTATCTTCCTCGGTGGAGTGAGCCTCTTTTTCCAAAAAGTCTCTATTTTTCCGTATAAGTTCCGTCTTCACTTTCCCTGCTTCTTTTAGGAAGTAAGTATGTACGTGGACTATGTATGTATTTGGAGTTGGATTAGAGCCAAGAATGACGAACTCCCAATCTAAGTAAGTTCACAAGACTTCACTGGAAGGAAATTCCGGGGACGGAGCATAGAACAAAAAACACACGGGGAATGAAGAGTTAGATGCTTGGGTAGGCTGGGTGCGGGAGCATTCCAGCTCTTCTCCATCCCCGCCCTGCACCCACTACTAGTAGGTACTCCACTGAAAGATACATTAAGGTCTCCTAACAAAGTTACATAAATTAGGAGGGTTATTAATATTAAGCTGGAGCTTCTTAGCCTAAAATACCTACTTTGTACTCGAGCTTAGGAAATTACCTTGTTGATTAAGGAACGGGTGTGTATATTTTTATAGCCTACTCAAGTGAAAGTAGTGGTGGGGCTGTATTTTAGTTTTCGCAAAGTGAGAGAGCCTCATGTGGCTCAGCAGGAGATGCTTCAGTTCAGTTTTCTCTGTTTTTTAAAAAAAAAACCAGTTTTAGACAAGTGTTTACACTTACAAGTTGGTAAAATATGACATCTCAGAGATAAATGTTTTGCTCTGAAAGGGTCATGGTCCTGTCTATCATTTTTAAATCGTTTCACTCAAGCCGGAAGCTGGTCTCGTTCCACTCCACGTGGACGTTCATCGTTTCTGACAGTTTGTTTTTGAAACTAGGGTGCGTGACATGGAACAAAAGACAGAAGTCTAGGGAGAGATATGTATCACCACTAACTCATGCTTTTTTTGTTGCTGTTTTACTATTTCTGCTTTCTATAAATTCTGTTATTATTTAGCAAAATTTCATTTGGTTATTGGGTCTGTTTTTGGCCTACATACAATATATATGTAATATACGTAGAAATATACTGACCGCTGTTGGCTGCTGACAAAAATTGTTTGTGCAATTTCTTTGGATAGGCATTTTTGCTGGAGAATATTTTTTTTGCTGGTGTAGTGATGGTGAGCGGAACTTTGTGTAACTATAGAGTTTCAGGAATTTGTCCGTCTTTAACTTTCAATGTGGATCAGTATCACAAAGTGAGTGTGTTTGCCTCAGCATGAAATGAAAGTTTAGCCATAGTCGGAGAGGGATGCGGGAGTAAGGTAAGAACCCTGGCGTCCCCCGTCACTAGTTGAGATCTGGGCTGCGTCCTAAAAGGAAATGGCGTTCTGGAACTAAAACTAAGTTCCAGGGAAAGTTGGGATGATATAGAAAGGAGGACATGGAGATAAAGAAATGGACAAAGTCAGTTTCAGCTTCCAAGAGAAAAAAATATAAATCTATTGAAAATATGTTTTCTGTTTCAGAAATCTTTTTAGTTGGGAAATACTGTGTCTTGTCTGAAGATTCCTCCGATTGAAGGGGAGACGAAATGGGAGACCATTGATCACACCTTTATCATAAGCTCCCCGTTTATTGTACATATATATTCTCTGCGAAATCCAGTACTGGTTGCATATGCGGTCTATGCCATTTCCGGAGCTGTGTCACTTTTGTTAAGTTAGGTTCCGAAGGGTCAGGTTAAGCTATGTTTTTTTTTAGTTTAGGTTAGGCTCGTAAACTAACCTCACCTGACCCTTTGGAACCTAATTTAACGAAAATTATTCAACTCCAAAAATTATATAGACCACATATGGAACCGGTACGGAAATCCCATGTCCCATCCTGCATTGACACGTGTGTCTTTCTCCAGGAAAAAGGAATAATTTTACCATTAAAATAGTAGGGCTTGGGAAGGTGTGGGAACCAACCTCAAGACTACCTAAAGAATGTAATCACACAACTTTCCCACATGCCCACCGATGCTAGGAACCAAATTATTGAAGTTTTTTTTCTCCGATTTCTGTGGAAAAAATACCCAAACTTCTTAGTTGAGCTAAAGTTTTATTTGGTTTCTCAACGAGGAGGGGATAGCTGTAGGAAGAAGAAAATGAAGTTGAAACGACTGCAAATTGGCCAACTGTCTTCTTCAAGTCGAGATGTGGATCGGTTTGGGCGAGGGCTGACTACAATTTTTCTCATTTCTTATCGTATTCGTCAAAGTCATCTTCATACAAAGAAGTTCTAAATTGCGGAAAAAAGAAGAGTTCAGGTCTCCGGGCTGGGAGATCTCGGGCTACATTACCGGCACAGAGGAAAATACCCATCGATCTTACTCCGTAGTACAGGATCTCGGAAGGGAATAGTCTCAGCATCTGAAACTGCGCTTTTTCGATAGATAAACTTCCCATAGATACACCCATATTGATTTACTTTAGCTTCTCAAAAACTGTAATTTAACCAACCAACAGTCCCTCACCTCATTTATCTCAGAAGACGGTTCCAAATACATTATTAGAACTACCTACTAAGAATAGGACGCTTGCGAAAATCCCGATAATGAGAATCCGAGTGACTGGTTTCCAAATTCTTCTTTCTGGAATACGCTGTTCCGTTCTTGGTCAATTAACCCCGGTCAATAAAGTTTCTAATAAAGCTTTGAATTGTAATATGTAATACTAATATAGTTGAAGCCGTTTAATTTCTGTAAAAATTAGTTGCATGGTAATCTATAGCGCTAATAATCTACAGTATTTTACCGGTATTTGCCTATTACAATATTCGTACTTATCACTGTCTTGGCATGCCGATATTATATGTAGTAGGCTTCTACGTGAAAAATCCAAGGCTCCTAAACACTCCTAGACACAAAGAGCCAAAACCTAGGCATCCAGCAACTTTGATAACCAAAAGCTAAAGCTCCTATCTGTAGTACCATTTCGTAACGGAGTCTATAACTTAGTTTAGTTTTGGCTATTTGGACCGTTGGCTGCATAGATCCTAAGCTATTTAGGTGTTATATGGCTCTTTTTTTTGCGATTTAGGATTAGCTGTGATCCGGTTCGTAGGCATCCATTTACGTTTTCCTTTTAACGAGTTCTAAAAAACTACGACGCACCTAGACCTGGAATCAATTCGTTCCACCCAAGGGAAGAACAATTAACAATCTCACTAATTGAACCGCCCGCCCACGTACAGCATGTGTAGCATTGAAGAAGATAGGCAAGCATGTAATCAGTGTTCATTTAAGAGAGGACAAACAAGACCACATTTCGATTTAAAAGCTCAATCTTACTTCTCAATTCAGGCTTAGTTTCTTTTTATAAAAAATGTGGAGTGTGTACTTATATAATAGCTACGTACATACATGGAATACTTTCTCTTTCGGTCGGATTTAGAGCATGGGATTCTAAATAAATGTAATCCGATTACCTGTCAGTATTTAATTAAGTTAGAAAGGAAATTCTCAGTAGGCAGGACAGGAGGACTTTGGAAAATCAAAGATGAAAGGCTTAGTCAAAGTCAAAGCCCTTCCTTGCGTGTAATTATACCATGAACTCATAAATATGTACTCTAATTTAAACTCACTGTGAAGACCGGAATTGAATTTGGAGAAGAATCTCAAAGTCTCAACTCAAATGAAAAGTTGGCTTTCACGCTCAGCTCATCTCCAGCCTTACGTGCAGCTACTGCAAGGCTTTGAAGCACTAAAACAACTCCTGTGTGTTGATCTTTGTTTTCTCAACAGTACTTGACAAAATAAATTACTGTTGAGCAAACGTTGGATCACAAACTCCTTTCCGAATCACTCTTCCGCTTTCCTATGGCAAATTAATAAATTAAACTGTTTCTCAAGTTCAAAGAACTCATACTCTACCTTGCTCACTTTGAAGTTAAAAATTGAATAGATTTGTACCAGCACGTTGAGTGTAAATACCTACCTTGCTGCATTGCAAAAACTCTCCTGAAACTATTTACTTTCACTACAAGGAATGGGTTCGTTAAGCTTGCCATCCTTAAACAAGTTAATCATATCAGGCTACCTTCATGTTACATGTGAAAGAGTGAGTGGTTTTCCGAAACAGTTGTCAACGAAGAAGTTCCATTCATTTTTGCTGTTTTATCTAAACTAACCTTAGCAATGAGGTCTAACCTAAACCTAACTCTTATATAGCTAATCTAAACTAACAAAATCTAATTCAACATATGCTGATAGAAATTGAAATTTTTAACTCATAGTCCCATGGAACTAACGTTTTAATCTTGCATTTCCTATAGCGTATCCGCAATAGAGCAACACGTGAAGTTCTCGTTAGTGCGTCAAACCATTGTTTCGTTAACGAAGAATCTTAAGAATTGGAAGAGTTTCCGTACATTTATTTATTCCAGACAGGATTCTCTGTGTTCCCTCTCCCCTTTTCCATTGTATTTTTGTCAAATTAGGTGTTGAATGATTCCTTTCCAGCTTCACATGTGAAAACACATTCCAGTCCAATTTTTTCCTTCCTTGTTTCAACTAAATAGGTAGTCTATCTCTCTGCATCGCAAGCTTCGATTGGAAGATACAAAATATCTTCGTGGACACGGTCTAACGCAATACCTACAAGCTTTTCTTAAGAAGCGTTTCATCTCAGAAGACATTCGAGTTCAAGTGCATGTTGTATATGGGAGTAATATGACTGTACCTCCAGTATTTGCTCTGCCCTGTTCCTGTATCCGGCCACAGCGTCTTCAGTTCGTTAGAGCGTTTATGACAGTTTTTTTTTTTCTTTTTGGCAACGTCAGAATATATATGTCATGGCTCCTACTATTGGAACTTCATTTACATTCAATTCCTCGAAATAAATTCTTGTCAGGCAATAACGAACTGATTGGTTGTAGTAAAAAAATCTCTGAGTCCGCTTGACTCAGCAAAGCCAGGGAGAGTGATAGTTGAAAAATCCCGTGAAGTCATATAAAAAAAGACACGAACGCGGGTCGCATGGTGGTGCTTGGAGTAGATTGGAACCATATGCTTCCATATTTAGTTTTTCTGTCCCATCGACTTACTTAAAGTGTGCGGAGGAACATGGTGAAAAAAAGGAGTAATCAGAGGAAGAGATCTTTTCACTTATATAGCTTTTTCCACAGTCATCCTGCCCTTGTATTCTTTGTCTTATCTCCCCAATCACCCTATGCTAATCATATACGTACTACTCAAAATTAAGTTATTCAGGATTTTCTTGAAGAGTCATAAAAAATATTACGACTTTGTCGTTTGTCGTTATCCAAATATAGACCCGAACATGACTCCGTCTCCTCGTTCCAGGCATTAGTTCTCGGTAAAATTATCCTCCCTTCACAGATTTTCTTGGTTCAGGGCAGGAACGCCAATGGGGTTGACATAAAAGTTCAAAATGCACCCTCATTTCAGCATTTGATGCATCATTTGAACGAATTTTAAGGTACCAACGGTGTGGTACCTACCTACTCTTGAATTGGACTAATGGAATAGATGTACAAGTATCTTATTAAATAGTTCACCATTCAATCCAAGCGAATTGTCGTGTTTCCACCGACGTCACAAGTGTCAGCCTGAATTGTCGTCATGGTTTGTCTGTTTCCAAGCTACGCCACTGCTATGTTGTCGTCGCGTCGGGGTTTACGCCCTGGACTGGAATATCTAGGTAGATTCTATGTTATGCCCCACGACCCACGAAGAATCTTTTGAATTTTCTGAAATGCAATGGCGTACTTGTCTACCTATAATAGTGTTGGCTGAGAACCCCGTTGCCGTCTTATAATAAGCATAAGAGGATTTTGTTTAGTGTCTGTCTGGAGAAAGTGTCACTCGAGAATCTAAGTCTAAGACCTTTGATATTTACTTTTTTCTTGAGTTGGAAATGAGGCTGTCAGCAGACTCCAATCTTCTCATTCTTGTATGCCTCATGTTTCGTGGAAGGAAAGGTCTCCTTGGGAGAAACGGAGGAGTTGGTTTTGTGTGAAATAAGTACAAGTAATTGGTCTCAGAGGCTCCTGCTCAGATCCATTTCCAGAAAGTATCCTGAAAGCGTTTTGTATTATTGATACTTTGCCATTGTGCAATCAAATAGTTTGTTGGGCAACATTTTAATAGGAACCTGAGTTCCATCCCCTTTCTCTCACGACTATGTACTCGTGGATGTGGAAGATGTAATAGCCTCCGCTCCGCTGTTGTTGTCTTGGCTTGCAGTTCTTGGAGTTCGAGAGGAGTCCGTACTCGGTGTTTCCGAAAATGCCGATCATCAATATCAATTGTCCCGAAAGTGGTTGTAGGGCTTAGGCATTGTCTCCGACTTCCTTTGGTGGGGAGCTTATGTCTTTAGTTTATTTGCTGACATGGGAAGCTTTTGGGGATTCCGTTCCTTCGCTCTCCGCACTTCTTCCTCCAAATCTAAATTCACTTCGTCTCTCTCTATCCCTGGCTGCTGCTGGAGCTCCTATTCTGTATAGGTATATGTTCAGACGAGGAACCTGGCCTAAAAATACACTCTCTGGGTGGAGTCACTCGGAAAATCTACCTAACTCCGCGTCTCTCTGTACTCTCTCTTACCAAAAGACTTCACTCCGGTCTTGTTCTTACCCGGCTTCTCTGAAACATTCAATAACATCATGCAAGAGCAAGACTGTTTTTCCATAGCTTCTTCCTCCGCATCAACTGACAATGTTCAGCTTAGCCAGCATGTTTTTCAATTACTCCAAGGAATTAACTTCTTTTAAAAAAGAAAATTAAAAACTTCAGCATTCATTCAGTTCCTTTCATTCTGGAAACATCGGAAGGCTTGGATGGAATGGGTGTAGGTGGGAGGTTCTTTTCAAATTACGTCTGTTTGATTACTTTCAACGAATTAAATATATGTATTTGCGTTTGAATATGTGAATGAAAGTATTTTGAAGAACATATAGCCCTTATTAATCATAACCTGACACTTACTTGCATTAACGCCTTGAGAGCGTGTTTCATCGTAATCGTAGCCCCATGATTTTTTTTTCCTAAGCAGCGATATCGAAAAAGATTTGCAATTGCGGCTACAGAAATGGGGAAAAGAATGTGTAGCTAACCAAATACAGCTTTGAATAAACTTTGATACGCTCGGTTAGGTTGCTCAGAAGCTCTAAACTCTGACAATAAGTAAGTGTGAATTATCTAGGTAGCCGAATTTATGCTAATCAAACCAACAGCATACAGCTTCTAGCCAAATGCATTAACTAACGAAACATTTTGTAACGCTAGTAAGTGGGAACGACAATGGGGCATACAAGGTGGTCCTTAATCCCTAGTTACCCTTCTGTTACCCCCATTTTATGCTTGTTACTACAGAGCGGCCTGAGCACATGCTGCCAATATTGTTACAGTAAATAAACGAAAAGGATAATACATGGTTCATACTTGTACGTGTGTACTAATACTTACTCTGCTTAAAGAACTGGGGGAAGGAGTACAAAGATATATTAAGAATATTGAAAACAAACAACGTGTAACTCCATGAAGCCGAAACAAGCTGTTTGTTGGACACCCGTGTAAGGAAGAAGCTGGTACTTTACCCGAGACATGTGGTTTACCTTGGAATCATAATATACTCAAAGTCACAAGCCCGGTTTAGTGATCCACTTAACCGGCTCATTCTCTTATTTATAGGAAATGAATGACGCTTTAAACTTTACATTCAATGAACCAATATTATATGCAGCGAATCTATAAAACTCAAGTAGGTAGTAGGTAGCTTTCCTGGATCTGAATCCCAGAGTATGTTCCATGGCGGAGCTGGTTTGCTTCGTATTTTCATGACTTTTTTAGACGAACCAAATCAGCTTCTGTGACTGGTTTCATTTCATAAACAACACACAATCCCACTTAAGTCTTGCTTCCAAGGAGCCCATGATACGCCTTTAATGTATTTATATTTATGGGTGGTTCGACGGCTTGTTTCTGGATCATAAAAATACATGAAAAACATGTATTGGCACTCGAGACGAAGAGGAGTTCCAAAAACAAGTGATATGTGGGAGTTGGAAGTCAAGGCAAACAGTGTCGTCTTACTCTTCAAGGGTCATTAGGAAAGAAGGATGGGTGGACCCTTACGCTCAGTTCCAAGTACTCCATATTATTATTCACTGGAGAAACTACCCGTACTGCTGCCGTTAAATACCTCCTTGAAGCACAGTCAAAGCAGTTCATTTCTGACTTCTGAATTCCTAATATAGAAATATCGTTACTGTATGCCGTGTGGAGTCTCTCCAGCAGCAGCAGCACACACCCTCACACTCTTCTGGGTTCCAAATCAATTCATTTTGAGTGGAGACAGGGCGGAATGGCAGGGCATGCTTCAAGCTTCATGGAAAAACTCTTCGGGAGTAAATGGAGGGTACTTCGCACTCAATCTCCGTTTACAATTCTTCTCTGTCTCAAGATCAGTCTCCTGTCTGGGCTCTACTACATGCTTGACCTCTGAGGTTTACAAATCCTTGTTTTCATGTTCCCACTACTTCTTCGGCTCCCTTCTCGTCATCCTGACGGTTGGGAGAAACGACTCAATTCCCTCCAATTCCACAGCTACTAAATCCGTCCGTTCCAGTAAAGACGTGACGAGGAATGTTCTTAAATCTAAATCTAAAAAGCTTCGTGAAGCTGGGCAAGGAAAAGGGGTATTTTGGGGTGTATCGCATGTCACATTCCTCAGGACATGCACGCAAGAGGCCCAGCATCAATCAGAACATATGTATTATTAGATTTTACAGCAAAAATATCCGAGCCCGTCCTTATATAAATTTGAACGCGGATTCTTACCTTATCTGTGACTTTACATGCTGTTAATCCACAGCACAAATTTTTTTATTGCAATAACCCTCGTGTAGATGCAGATGAGATTAGAGAGATATCGCAATTTGTATCATCGGATTGAGTACTGTCATTTCATTATTGTTCCGTCCATGCCATGTTAGAGTCGGTTCTGAGAAGCAAATATAGTTATTGTCGCATTTGATAGCTCGCGGTTTCGAAAGTGGAAACCAGGCAATATGAGCAAAGGCTATAAAAAAGCTATTCCGATTTAGTGACTCCTCGGATGATTGAGTTGTAGCATGGGGTATATTTTGCGTTGCGTCAAGCGGATTAAATCCTACACTAACATTTCTTGGAGTTGTATAATTAATTCAGAACAAGAGTTTGCCGGACACTGTATAAAGTGGAGCTGTAATTTAGAACTTTACACACTTGACAAATGCCACAGGAAAGAAGAAAATGACGGGAACATGTGGATTTTGTTCGTTTGCTGGATCGTAATACGTCGCTATTCATGTAAACAGGGGAAAGGCGACAAGGCGAGCTTAATGAATTTTTGTGCCGAACTGCCTACTTATATGTTTTACGATCCCCGCCTCACATGAGAGCTCTAAGTGAGTTAGCTGACTGACTGATGAGGAAGAAAGAATAACAAAAAGAGATGAAGAACGGGAGAGGACTGTGTGCTCTGAAGGGACCGAGGCTCAGCCAGGTATAAGCACAATGCAAGTTACAATGCAGAGCAGAAGAAGAGCGTCAAGGCGTCTCCCGAGACTTCTCATCTCATTCCTACGTTCTTGCTCATCTCTCATCTCGCTGGAGAAGACGCTCTGCTGTTCTCCAGAGTCGGGTTGTCTACTCGACGGAGGACCCGGAATAAAAAATATACCCCGAGCGAGGCCAAATAAAGATCCCTCATCCTCCTCATCCCCACCATAAATATCCAGGCAGGTATATCAAACACGCATTCCCTGAATAAGGCCTTTGGTTTATTTTCACTCCAGTCAGACCTGGTGGAGTGAGGGAAGACGTCAAGTCAAGTGGGAAACCTGAGCCAGGACGCCACAAAAAATATGCCTGGAAGAGGGTTCAAGACAAGCGACTGCATTGTAGGTTGTGGTCTGAGAACCCAATCAAAAAGCAGAGTGTTTTTATTAGCTCGTTAATAATTGCATCATCAAGTGCAGTCCCATTCAAGGATCCTTCTTTTATAGCCCACCCATTCCATTCTCACTTTCTTTTCGAATAATTTCCTTTTTATATACGCAAAAGAACTAAAAAAAAGACTAGATTTTCCCATTTGCCGTCTTCTATTTCAAAGTGCAATATGAAAGGAGGGAGATTATTGAAAACAAGGGAGACAGAGACCAGCTGGTTTTCGTTATGTCCCAGTCGGTTGGTGCACGTTTGATTGATCACCCCATTTTGGGGCTACAAAGAGTTGAGCGGGGGTGGCGTTGCGTCTTTTTCAGCATAGCAGTTTGCTCGAGCATCCCACACCACTGCACAGGACTTTTCTAGCACTACATCCATAATATTATGTAAGTGGTCTGAGAGGGAGATAGAAGTTTTTTCGTTATAACTTTAGACTAAACGTAGCTGAAGCGGCTTGGCTACTTTATCTCAATCCATGAAATGAGATAAGTTTGAGTAAGTGCAGTCTGTAGTGGGTCTGGGTTCTACTAGGCTGGGGCTGAGTGGAGAAAACGGGCCGTCGCCTTGTTCCGTGTTAACTGAGAAGTGGAAGGATGGATAGGGAGGACAGGGGATCGGATTCCTCACACCAGTTAATGCTAACCTTTCACTTCTCCATCCACTTTCTCCCAACCCGACCCGTAATGAGAAAATATAAGTGAAAGCAAGTGGAACTTGACAGCGGACGTGGCGCCTGGCGAAGGCTAAGACTGGGATCCTGCCGAGCTCAAACAGTCCTTTGAAGTGTGAAAGCAGTCACTGGAACTCTTAAATGCTCTTCGTTCATGCAGCAGGGAGTCTGTCTGGGTGAGCTGAAGACAACAAATGTGGAATTTAGGAATATGACATTAATAATAATAATAATAATAAAAAATGCTTATTTCGTCTTTGTAGCATAATACGGTCATCCATATTCTTTCCGGCTACCTAGACACTAAACTAGG
>JAQFYT010001544.1:0-15963 GCA_034694925.1 Ceratophysella denticulata
TATATTTGCTTTACCTGCCAAGATACATTACAACTCTTTAAGGTGAATTACCAAAGCATGTTAAAAAATTGATACACAAAGATCCCCATTTTTTCTTCCATGATCAGATCACGAGTACTATTTTATTAATCAGAAAATTGTTTGAAATATTTGATATTATATACACAAACATATACTGAGTATAATGTCCCTGCATTATACAATTACGCACTATAATTTATACGTACAAAGCATAATTATTTACACAGCACAATTTATTAGACGTCTGCCCCTCAGGAGCTAATTAGACGCTCTAATTAAAGTTCTACTACAGCGTATAGCACTGCTAATGTTTTTCTAGGTACACAGATTTCGTTCTTTGGTCATATAGTGGTTGTATACAACCCACCTTAAGTGCTTATATAAAATGAATAATACTCAGATTACACGCCATAATTAATTGGTTCACTTGACTATCTAATAGAGTTTTGTTAAAATTATTTGAAACATATCATCAATATGCCAACTCCAAAGTGAGCAAAAATCTGCTCAATTGGTCAAAATATTACTTTAAACCTATACAAATACATTACAAACTATAAACCTCAATTAAAATCACGATATGAGATCAAGTATAAGACGCTTAAGTACAGAAGCATCCATATAGAAAGCTTCAAAAGTTTTCTTGGCAGCCAGTCCCTTTGCAACTTGCAACATGTGGAACTGAACGATGAAAACGAACAGGCTGTTTCGTCCATCACTCTTGGGTTAAAGAGTTGGAGACTGTGTTTACGCCTACACGCTTTCTCCATTTCTACATGGAATTGACGTGAAAACATATAAAATACACTATAGAAGCATTGAACATTGAACAAAGGAAAACGAGGAAAAACATTGGTTCTTTTGGGGCCCGGTTCGTGTTGGCCAAAAGGATATACCCAGATACTTTGGTTCAGTATTTTATTTCTCAAACCAACCCGTTCGCAGCCACTTGGAGAGCGGTCAATTATTGAATCTAAAATTAAGATCTAATTAAGTCCGCCGCTTCAAGCGAAAAATTCATCTTTTTGTTTTAAATTATGAGATAAACCGTAAATATGTATATTTTAAATAGAAGTATAGGTTATAATACTGATTTCCTCGGATACATTAAATTGTCCAAAAGTTTATGATTCAATAGTCGTGGAACCCCAAATTTTCCTTTGAAGATCAAGCATCAAACCATACGTGAATGTGAGCCAGACGGGCTGATGGCTGATAGGGCTGGTGAAGGGCTTGACAGAGTCTCACGCTCCACATGGGCCTTATATGTACCATGTCGCTTGGGTATAAGAAATATACACAGCCTGATTCACGGAACACCAATGATTGGGCTATGATACTTTGGCTTGAATTGAAATTGGTAGTACTAAACTTTTTTGACGCGATAACTGTTTACGACTTTGACTTGACGGGTTTTGATAGGATCGTTTTCTGTATTTTTGTTGTGTGTATAGAAAAATATAGTTCATGGGAAAATGGACACCCTGTGTCGACTCAGGATTCTTTTCTATAATAAACCATATGAGGCTGTATTTGATTCGATATTCAATAGGAAGTCTGGGATTTGATAAACTCTAAGTGAGCGTGAAAAGACGAATATTAGTTGACAGAAGAGAAAGTACTTTCTCTACGTAATTCTTCTTTAGATTATTTTATCAGTGTTTTTTGCCATACACTTGATTAGTAAAATGTTTGTTTTGTTGACATTTTCTCTCGACGACTTTCACTTGGTGAACGTAGGCTTTATGAGGGTGAAAACTTACATTTTATACTGTTGAATTGAAGCCGGCTTTCTTGTAGTGGAAATATGTGACTTTGTTTATTGAAAGTGCGCTTTTTCATGATGATAGAAGGTTTTTTAATGGGAAAGCACGCAAAATACTAGGAAATAGTACGTTGTTTCGTGGTTAAACATGATTTTTTCATTATGAAACAAACTTTTTTTCTTTGAAAGCATTCTTTTCATGGTAAAATAGCAAGCTATTAATGTTGGAAGCAAACTTTTCATGTTGAAAGCAAGCTTTTAAAGAGTAAAACAGAGAAAGTAAGGTTTAAGCGGCAAAATTAGCTTTTTCACTGTGAAAACAAGCTTTTAATGGTGAACACAAGCTTTCCATTGAAAGTAAGATTTCAACTTCATTTCATGGTAAGAGAAGCTTTTTCATTGTGAAAACCAGCGTTTTACTGCTAAAACTGGCATTTCACTGTGAAAACCAGCGTTTCATGGTGAAAACAAACTTTCATCGTGCTTCTCATGATGAAAACCAGCGTTTCATGGTGAAAACAAACTTTCATCGTGCTTCTCATGATGAAAACAAGCTTTTCAAGGTGAAAACATGCTTCTCATAGTGAAAACAAACTTTTCGTGGTGAAAACAAGGTTTTCATGGTGAAAACAAGCTTTTCATGGTGGAAAAAGCTTTTCATGGTAAAAAATAAACGTTTTAACGGTGAAATTCACCATTTTCATGATGGATACTTGCTTTATCATGGTGAAAATGTTCTTTCTCCAAACCTTATTAAATTCATAAATAATATAGTAATATAGATTCTAGATACAACTTCTCACCCGGATAATTGGGAATTAACTTCCAATTTGACGCATGGCAAATATTATAAGACCCAGGTACAAAATAAGGAACTACACATTCCCGTACAGTTAAGCCATTTTCAAATTACAAATGAAGTCTATATGGGCTCTTTATCTTCATCATAGTCGACAAATCAAAGGCTTCAGGAGTCGTACGATAAAGAAAAAAAAAACTTTTTTGAGGATTCAGACAACCTGAATTAATACATTCTCCGTATCCTCACTCACTCACTCGTATATATTTTCTTTTCCATAGCCAATACAAAGAGCCAAAAGAGCTCAGAAAAAGGTAGTCTATAGTATTTAATAAATCCGCATCCACCTACTCACTGTGGAAATCAAAATCCAAACTTCTTTTTTTTTGCCTGACGTGCCAAGATGATTTATTGAAAATGAAAAGGGAATTGAGCCATGGGCCCATAGAAGTGAGGGAAAGTCAATTCCGGGAGGGAATTGTATTAGCGGAAGACTCCTGCCCTCCTAAACCTCGTTAGCGAGTTTATTTTCTCATTTTTAGTGCAGATACTATACGGAAAAACTGCTTTATAGGTACAGCGTACAGCAACTTGATCCCATAAGAAAGACATTCATAAAGTGTAAGGAAAGGTGTACACAGACAGACAAACATACTGCAGGCATTATCCCATAAGATCCTTCTGGTCTAAGTTGGTAAGAAATCACGCCGTCTGCTTTGACAGGTATCTCATAATGTACCACAGACTCAGGTATAAGCTACTGTCTACTGTACACGCTACACTTCCGCAGATTCACGTGAACAATAAACACAATTTGAGTATAAGCACGCCAAACGCCTTGTGAAAGCGTAAAAGGAAATTAGGACTTTCAAACATTGAGCCAATTTTTGGCCCCTTGGCAGAGGTCATGGTTAGCGTGCAATTAAAAAAAAGCAAGTATTTTTGACATTAGGTACTAAGTGTGCTGAAATCTAGTCCAGTATCAAACAATAGAGTCATCGTAATTATTTACGCCATCCGAGAAAATCAGTAATATTATGCAATGTCAAAGTAAATTTCAAAAATAAATTAGGTGTTCATGTCTCTCTACATATTTATCAACTGACACTGACTATGTCACCAAAATAGAAATATAAAAAAATCAATATTTTCCGGCCATAAATATTGCTTTGCAAAGTGATTTGAATAAGCTTCGATTGAATAGCCGTCATGGCACGCATTAAAACCGTACATATCTAATATCTAACCTATTTTTGAATATAATATCTGTAAACCCAGAAGTTGGTCCATATAACCTACAACATGCTTTCACTCCGACGCCCCGAGACATACGAATAAATGAAATTTTTATTTAGTGTCTTGGGATTGATGAGCGTCTTACTATTTTCAAACGAAGACTGAATTCTTTTCCCAGCCCCTTGCCTTCCGCTGTATTTGTACAACGGAGTGGGTCCATCCGGGACCAATTTTCGGACCATGACCCCGTTCTTTCGTACCAGGGACGTTGACAGAATTAACTCCGGGGACGTCGAGGGGGATGTTGTGTAAGGGGTCGTAGCCAAAACATGGGTCGAGGGTGCATTGTTATTGAGAATATGTGACGCCGTCGTGGTCAGGGTCAAAAAGGTCCCATTTCTATGAAAAATGTACTGTTTCGGACGTCGACCACAAAGTCTCAAAAATCCATTTCTGAATTTAGATGACATGATATTATAAAGTATGGGATTGAGTGCCGAGTTGACATAGGTCATGATCCGGGTAAAGTAGAGCAGGGTGTAATAGGTATGAGTATGCCGCTGGAGTAATTCACCGTAGTCCGAGAGCAGAACGACGAGGGTCAGGAGACGAAAGGGTAGTAGACAGAGAAAGAAAGAAAACACGACACAGCCCAGCATAAGGACAACTTGACGTCTTCCGCGTTGATTTTCATTTTTGGCATTGAGGGCCGAGCGGTCTTGACCCAATTTCCGGGCAATGATTCCGTAAATGATGAGAAGAATGCCAAGGGGGAGGAGGAAGAAGAGGAGGATGGAGGTCAGCGCGTAGGTGTCGGGCAAAAATTCACCCGCTCCCACGATGCATTTTGGCTCTGCGACTCCGTTCTCGTTCAATACTGACAGATAGAAGGTCATGAAGAACATTGGGCTGTAAATAAATGGAATTCGCATTAAGGCCATGCTCAAATTTTGAATTTTGGCACCGTTAAATTCTCAAAACCACGCCCATTAAACACGACCCAGACCCAAGACAATAAGGTAACATTAACCCCTTGAAAATGACCCTTGCAACGTACAAAAGAATCCAATAAGCTAAAATGTGTTCTGTGTCCCGATTCCGCTCAAATGCCCTTGTAGAATGTGAGGAAGGACGGAAGCCCACTTTCAACTTACCTTGTGATGAAACAAGCGACGATCCAGATAACAGCACATATAATGGCCGCTCGCCCGCGAGTACAGACGTAATTGGCTTTGAGGGGTGAACAAATGGCGTAGTAGCGCTCGAAACTAATAGCCAATATTGTGAGGACAGAGGCATGGCAAACCGTCATTTCCAAAGTTGGGACCACGTAACCTGAAATAAGATAGACAATAGGACATTGGGTCACTTTTTCTTTGCAACCTGAAGCTCAGTCACAGGAGATGAGATGAGAGAATTCTCAAGAATCCGTTCTGAAACACTACCTTTTCACAATCATATAGCGTAGACGTTGCAGTTCAACGCTCACATAGTCAAGTCTCAATAGTATTTTCAGATCATTAATTTTTTCCCAGAACACTATAGAATATTGCACAACCTTTCTACAACAGCAACAGTTCGTTTTAATATAGGTATACGATTTAATCAGCAGCACGTGGGATTAAAACTTGCAACGTGGAGTGTCAGAAAAATTGGTAGTACATATAAATCTCTTGATTTGACTGCGTCTTTGTAAGGCCTCCAGAGGCAATTTATTATTAGACCAGTCTGGATCTCAAGTTTCGCACGTGTAAGGCAGAGCTATTTTGAAATTTTAATTTTATAGGTAACAATATTTCATAAGAATGTGTCAAGTTTGAAGGTTAGCTTGTTGAACGGGGGAACATTACAGTCAGTCAGGGTTGTATCATCCCTAATAGTGGAGATGGCATTATTTGCGGAAATGCTAGATTAGATAGTCTTTCCTTATGGTCCCGTGATCCAGTGGTAAATCCCTCTTTGGGACGCCACTTGCACCGACACACTCACGTAGATCTATTTCAAGGTCTCAACGAATTTGTGCTAAGTGCCGCGTGGAATCTTAACGAGTGTAAATCGCATGTCCAACCGGTAACGGGTGCACCATTAAATAAAAAAAAAATCAATAAAAATATGACTTACACATTGCTTCACCCAGGAGCCAGATTTCAGGATGATAAATGACTTCCAGGAGAGCCGTGGGAGTAACCAGGATAAGAACCAGTAAATCCGCCACACTCAAATTAACCAGAAAATAATTCGTCGACGTCCGCATGTCCCGAGAGCAACTAATGACCATGGTCACCATTGAGTTCCCAATAATTCCCACTCCGAGAATGACAATGATGCAGATGAAGACTGTGATCCGGATGTACATAGGGAGTGGGTCTGGAATGGGTTCAATGACCGCCGTTTCGTTAACCAGGGTCTGGAGATTATGACTCGTGGAGTCCGAGTCACCTGTGACTACAGTGTCCATCAGGGAAATTAGTGTCGTGGTTAAGTCCATTATATTTCTTAGACCTGTTAACAAACAAGAAACTTGCATTAGCTACATGTAAATCCTTACACAATATAACGCTATAGTTAACCATATACCGATGTAGGTAGTTAATTAAGTTTGGTATTCCGGATCACGATCCAGGACGATATGTAGCGAATCATGAATAAGGAATAACTGTAGCGGGCAAAAACCTTGAGAGACTGCACACCCGTTCGTAATCTAATATTGTTGGGCATGTGGCATGAATGAAATGCAATATCCCTGCAGCAAAGACTTCAATGGAGCTCGTAAAGGCACAGACCATATTCACCATTCATCCCTTGTGTCATTTCAATGAAATGAATATGAAATCATATTAATCTAGTTTTAGCTCATTAATATACGCATTATTTTGCGGAATATTATTAGGGCTGGATATTCGTCCTGAGCGGAAGCCGAAATGGTGAAAGTCTATGTCAAATGCATTTTGAGACGCTAATGAAAAAATGTAATTGTTATTGAAAAATACATACCAAAATATATTGCTTTTTCTACAAAATTACAGGGCGCAACGTGTAGGAGTTTCCTATACCTTATCCTTCCGCACGTGTCGACGGAATAGTTAATTAAATATTGTAGGGTATGGCTCAGGGATCATGGTGCTCGACAAAAAGCCTTAGTAGTAAAGCTTAAGTAGTGAAAGTCACGTTTAGACTGATACGAGATAGGACAAAGCCTTATAGGTAAGTACAGAATTTCGTGTCATTCATGTATTCACAAAAAGTGGTATCTATAAGGAAACCCGAATTCAAAAGACACTATTCAAATTCAATCGCAAGCTCGAGCTTGGGTACACATGTTAATTGATATTCCGTGATCACATACTTTTTTAATTTACCCTAGACAAGATTTGAATAACCATGTGCTTAGGCTTGGTTCAAAACCTTTGCGATCACCGGATCACAAATGGTAGCAGGACTCAATGTTTCTCGTATTCGCACGGAAATGCATATTTCCTCATCTAAAATGAAAGAAAGAGGAAGTAGTAGTAGTGTAAGAGAATTGATGAAAATGAAAGTCCATGTATAAAATTAATTACAAAACCTTTTCCTTCGAGAGAGCAGAAATATGATATTATTCTGAACTATTTTTTATAAAAACCAAATCTTTGAACTACTCCTTGTCTTAGCCTTCTAAAATTTGCGTACCCATGTATTTTGATTAATTAGTTCATCTTACAACATCTACAAGGTTTTATATCCAATTACAAATGTTAGGGTTTCTTTACAAAATTAAATCAGGTACGAGAAAGATCCTTGAAACCTCAGAATGAATCCTTGAGAATGTAAAAGATTAGTAATCTGAAACTTTCTCTCTTTAAGGCTATTTTCATATTTTGAATTTTTGGTGTATCATTTTGCATAACTATGTTTTACCCAACAGCTAACACGACGAGATACAAAATAGCCTTAGTTTTTAATGGAAATAAGAGGTAGGTACTAAATATCCTTGATGTCGCCAACTGGGATTCGGATGAGCCTTTGTAAGTAATGGCCTCGTGGAAACTTCAAGTATTTTATGATATGACTTTGTATGCATATAAGCTTGTAGACGATGAAGTGAAAGTGATATCCAGTATCTAGCCTTGGGCACGAGGCCAGTAAAGAAAGTAGTGTACCTTTATCTGCGGCAAATACATACTTTATTTACAGATTTTATTTACCTGGAAAGGTGCCTAAATATATTAAATACCTATGTGCTTACTAGTTAGGTTATTGTGTTTATATTGCCCATTTCTATGCTGTGAATTTACTGTACTGGATTTTTAGCAGTAGAACAACCTTTTTCTACGGTGAAAGCAATCACTAGGTTATATTACATGTAATTATAGTAATTTTTGTTGGATCACCGCATAACAAATTTAAAATAACATCGCATAGAAACATCTAATTTGAATTATGATATAGGTGTGATCCCCAGCTTGAATTTCTATGATGCAATTATTTTGGCTCTTTATGAAAATCCAAATATTAGAAACTATAATCAGCCTAATAAACAATAGCTTCCAAATTGTCTATTAGAAAAGGCCCTGGTCCATTTGACAACTGAACTGAAAACTGTGACCATGAAATTTGTGCTTATTTCTTATTTTACTTGTTTGACGTAAGCGGAAGTAGGTATATTGTATGTTTAATACGTTATGGAATTTTTACTACAGTGAATGTGAAAGTCATGGTGAAAGTATTTTGTATTCCTGGCCCGTTGGTGTACTGTACTGTGATGTAGAAGATCTTATGAACCTTCATTTTCTCCTGCAAATATGTCACTTACAATTTAACGTCGAGGCTGCATATAAATTGGGAATATAACGCTAGCTACATAGCAAAATATACATATGATCAGTCGTTGTAATAGTGAATGTCATGTACTCGTACAGTCTGTAGCAAGTCACACATTTCCTGGTCTAAAAATAATATTTCAATTCCAATATGTGAGCCATGTATTTTTCCGGTCAACTGAACTGTCCTTTATTGACTAATTGAGGCGGAATGACGAAGGACCATGGAACAACATTAAGGTTACTTTCACGAGCCGTCTGACTTGTGACCACTGACACATATCCCTTCATTAAATTCTCTTTATTTGACTGAAACAACTGTACCGTACTGAAATAACTGAAATTGAGAAAAAAACTAGGTTGACTTTGTCTTTGACGAGCTATTTTAGGATATTCATTCTCATATTCCCACACGAATTCTCGGCTCTTCAACAGCTATTAGTTTAGAACAAATGTATTCTGGTTTGGTTTGGTTTTTATTTACATCCTACCTACCACCTACCTGGTACATAGGAACTACCTCAATCAATCCATACAGTATACATATCCTAGATCTGTGGTCTATTTAGTTTGAAGCCTCAACTCGAGTCGTATCTCGAATTTACAGTCTGGTTCCATCAGCATTGTTTATTTTAGATTGGATTTCCATCTCGTTTCTCATTTTCGGTGAGACGGAGATGAAGGGCTTGATAAATGAAATCATATATACTGTACCTTAGCTATTTTCCGAAGTAGAAGAATAATACATCTTTCAGCAGAAGCCTTGGACTCATTACCTGTACCTACAGGTATTTATTGATTGAATCCTCGTTTTAAATTTTCTGACTAGACGCCGGAAATTTTTCGTATCAAATTTCGTATTCTAAATAAGTATCGGCATAAAAGAAGTTCGTAGTAGGTTGAAGGGCTTTTGTCTGGCAATATACAGTATTAGGAATATTCCAAGATGTGATGTTCCTATCTGATTTCATATAATCAGGTTAAGGTTATTTTCATATTTTGAATTTTGGCGGCAGTTCGTAGTGTTAGTTGATAGGCAAAGCGTGCTCCAGTTTGATAACTCCAAAGACTTGGGATATGTCGCCGGAAACCCAGCAACCTCTCATTTTACCTCGGCCAATATATTGCCAACTAGTTAACTATATTACGGAATACCGCTGAAATTCAAAATATGAAAATCGCCTTAACGGTATTCTTCATTTAGCGCTTCCATATTTAGTATAATAATTTTTTTTCAATGTTTCGCTTTTTTTTATTTTCAATAAAGCAGACACATTCGGCTTTAGTAATCCCACACTCAATTTCAAAGAATACCAATTTTTTAATAATCTCCGAAAAATATCCTAAATTAGATTGCTACTTGGCGCTACAAGTTTTGGATTCGACAAGTCAACAAAAAGAATCAAAGAGCTGGCAAAAGTGCACTCGAATTTACAATAGACGTGAATTACCAGAAATGCTATCTACTTTGTAATCATAAATCATACAGTGATCTGTTACCATGCAATACAGAACCAATCGCAGCGGAAAATTATGTAGCGGGTAATATGGTATGGTAATGATTCAATTCAATATGGTTCTATCTGTAGGCGTGGTAATGGTTCATTAAGGTATACCTATTCCCGATCCAAAACCTTGAACTTGTGTTAAAACGTTCCTCCTCTAATACATTGCATTACTACAGGCTTTTGAAGTGGGCCTTAATGAGAGGAAATAGGTTCTACAGTGCTCCTTGAGTAAGTGCATCCGCCGGAGCCTCAAAAACCAATTTTGAACCACGGAATCTTCTTTTTTATGGTTGAATTGAGGGGTGCCCGTCTGGTGATGACACGTGAAGAGTCATTTGAAGGACGTTCTTCTTTAAGTGGGCTTTACTCTGTGTTCTAACTCACCTAAGCAAAAACAAGTGGAAGTGGGGGAGTAGGACCCAGCGCGGCGGGGGATGATGACTGAAATTTATGCGGGTTGACAGTGTCGGTGAAAGTTCCGCTTGACGACAGTGCACGTGGAAATAGGGTAAAAGGCAGTTACTGCTCTTGAAAATTGCGTTATATGAATAGTCTTATATTGAATATTGTCTCATCCGGCACAGGCAGAGTAAACTTCGGTGCAGATTGAGCTTGGTGAAAGCACTGGTGAAAGCTGGAGTTCAGTCAGGTTTGTAAAAAAGCAGCAATACGAAGCAATGGCTAAATAGTGAAATCGCGGCTACACCAAACGCAAATGGGACGGTGAAAGTAACCGTTTGCCAAGAGTGAAAGTCTGGTTTCGCGACATTCCTTGTGATGTGAAAGTTCCGCTTGGCGACAAGGCCGGTGAAGGTTGAATCCCCAGCCCGGGGATTTTTATTCAATTTGATTCCGGAATGCATAATTTACGAACAATTCGTCTATGGAAGATTAGACCCTATCGAATTCGCCTTGAAACACCTATTTTTTGGCTGTTTTTCTTGATGATCAAATATTGCTATAATAAACGAAAGTTATATCAAATCTAACATACTATAATAAAAAAATACAGGAGAAATTAACTTCGCCCGATAAAATAGGGCGAAACGGTCCTAAGCGGATTTGTCATACTCTCCTCCTCATTTACAATGCACGCCGACAGATGATGTAATGACAGCCCTGAGCCCGTGTGTAATGTGTAACAGGTAGGTAGATAGCGGATACTTTCTCTTTGACTTTCGAGCCCTATCCCACTACTATCTGTAGAGAAAGTTTCAGATTCTCTGAGTCTTTTACGCTTTCACCCCGTGTTGCTACGTGTGTACTCGTACTCTTTATCTATACGTTCCTCTGATTCTTTCAATTCTCAAGTACGTCCAAGGACACGTAACTTTCACTTTGTAGCTTAATTTCCTGAAGCGAAACTAAATATTCTCTGCATTTCCTCATGTACTCTAATGCACTGAATTTTCATCTTGATCTGGTATCTGGTGAAAGTTGATCAGCATCAGACTATCGTATAGCTTACAGGCAAAACGCGTGTAGCCACTTAAACTTAAAGGCACGTGCAAAAATCAAAGTAATACGAATATTACGCTATCAAATTAAATTTTAAGCAAATTGAAGTAAAAGCTTGTTTTTTGTTAATACAGTTATTTAAGAATTCAGGAATTTACAATACGCCTAAAATACTTGACCAAAATCAATGCATTTCGAGTATTGGAAAATATAGATCGAATTTAACTAAAATTCTCGCATATTAAAACGATTTTCAAAGGAAATTTCGTATTGCTTTGTGAATAGGAATAGGAATGTTACTGTATTTTGTTTGTTTGTTCGCTGTCTACAGTACAGAGTAGGTTTGAACCGAATCGAGAGACTTTGTGGTGAATTGGTGAGATTGGTTTGTTTGAACTGTTCAGGTTGAAGTTTGAAGTACTTAGGTACTTGCATGCAGTATTGTGTCTCTCTCCTTGCTTTTGAAATGAAAAGATTTCAACATATACATATTGTTCAAACAGTGGTTTGGTTATATACTCTGTACTTTCATCTCAAGTGATTTGAATTGTGAGAATACTTAAGGGAAACTTGCATTTCTGGTGTCACTCTGACCTTTGCTGTACAAATAATACTATATTTTTTGACGAATTATTACCCGCATTCCATGCAACATACCTATACAGTATACAGTGAATGCATTATCACATTGAATTGGAAAATTTTCTCCAAACTCGTAAAATCCAGCCTTCTACAGGGAATTATGAATCATTTTTATAGGCACATGACGCGTTAGAGCATGAATTATTATTTAATTTAGAATCCCTACCTACAACAATATGGTAGATAATTGATTTAGCTTTCTAAATATTCCTAACTCGTATTTAAAATCGCATCACGGCCCTATGAATCATAGGTAATCTATTTACTACACAAATATATTTGGGTGACCTAACATGTAGAATGGATCAACCTCATTCGCCAATGTTTTAACCTAACCCAACCTAACCTAACTTGACTAAAATCGTATTTCCAAACCTAACCTAATATGAAGATTGGATCAATCTCATCCATCAACTTTTGAACCTAACCTAACCTGACTCAAATCATATTTACTGCATTTGCGAACTTATTGCAGAATTCCATTTCTCAATGCAAAAGTCTTCATTTCTAACGCACATTCTATTTTTTCAATGCACGTTTATATTATTCCCCATGAGAATGGCACCACCGCGCCACCGCCTCATCTAACGTAAATAGCATCATAACCTCACCTAAATCAATAGTAAAAGGCTTGTATTTTTTCGTTAGGCTATAAATGAGAAACTGGATTTGGGGATAAGAACTAGCGTAGTTTCTATTTTTTAACCTGACTGAGCCTGACCAAGAATGAGTTCCCATAATTACAAGGATCAAGGATCATGTAATGTAAGAAAGAGCACAAAATGCTCAATTTGGCTTTCTTGCCTTTCACCTTTCCTTTGTCATAGCATTGTACTTGTGATTGTGGATTTCAGGATTGAGCAAGCAAAAGGTAAAGGGACACGGAATGGAAAGTCCCTGCCTGCCTCCGTGTCACCTTCATGAACTGACCACAAATGTCCGTACTAAACCCTCCAGAAGACCTACTACTACCTAATAATTCCACATTATTCAAATCAGGGATCTCCATTACATCTTGAGGCATGATACATTCAGAAATCACTTCCAACCCACTCACTCCCAGCCAAGATACAAACCTAGCATAGCATAGCATAGCATAGCGCTACAACTAGAGCAAAACAGCCATTATCCTCCACGACACGAATCCTACATACCGCAGAGAAGTAGGCTCAGACCAAGGGTTCCTTCTACAAAAGGGAATGTGGGAGGCTTTATTCTCGAAATAGACCTAGACGCAATCTCCGGCATGCTCAGGGAAAGGTGAAATATGAGCCTACCCAGCCAGCCTACTAGCCGGTTCGTTGCGACTAGGCTAGGCTTGAGGCCGCTGCTGCCGCCGAGGAGGAGGAGGAAGGCCGTGCCGTTGGAGAAGCCTCAGCTCATATTTCCAGTAAAACCCGCATAGCCACAACCAACACGCTCCGGTCAACTTGTAGCAGAGGAGGTGGTTGTGTGTTGTGGGAATTGAATACTGTGGAGTCGTGTGTTTCCGGGTTTTCCGTGGTAGCTATAGGCTAGGCGTAGTAGTCGGCTCTTGTTTTTCACCGGATTCATCTTCTGTGGCTCTTGTCTGGGATAGGAAGGCGGTTGTTGGTTGAGTTGTGAGTGGAGAAAGTTACTGGTGACTGCTCTCGTAAATCGGAGTTTGTACAGTGTCAGGTCAAGTGTTTGACGGAGGACAAGGGGTCAAGGGTCAACTTGTGGCAGACAACAGAACAAGGCGGGTTCTCTCGTGTGGACAGCGTCTCGGGTGCCCCGGTCACCACCGGTTAGATTCCGTGCTTTGGTCATTCAGTATTCATTCTCAGCGTAGCCGTGTTTGGTAAGAACTGAGATTCTGTTACTCACAACTCATGAATCATGTCATACATGTAGGCTGGCTGTAATATCCTTGTTCCACCTGCGACCTGACCAGTGACCAGGACCTGATTTTAGCCAATATACACAATGCTGGTGTATAGCTATTACAGTAGTATCATATCGTATCATATATCACATGCATCTGCATACCTACAACCTACAACCTAACAAACATCTACGAGCATTGCATCATCTCCTGAATGGTCATAGGTACATATCTCTACAATCAACAATGTCAAATGTACAGTCAGCAGTTGAGGAAACTATGTTGTGTTCGGGCCTGTTGTATATCATGTTCTTATGTACGAGCCTGCACTTTCAACTTCCGGTTATGCATTATACACCTACGTTGTATACCTATGTACTTATTCTGTCCCTCATTCTTATTATTCCATTGATTCAACACTGCAATATTCCAGAGATGTGATCTCACATTTAAATTTTTGTTGATATTTAGTATTAACTGGTGACTGAGGTTATTTTCTATAGTTAAATGGACATACAGCCTATTATTGGAGGGGTCAGGGGTCTAAAGAGAGAAGAAATAACCGAGTTAGTTTATGTACAATGTAATTAAGCTTTAACAGTATTGGGAGGGGTAACAGGAGAGGAGGAGGAGGGGTCTTGAACATTTGCCCATATACCTAATAGGTATGTATTTACAATAATGGCATATTGAATTTGGTTCGAATTCGAATCGAAACACCGCTGGAAGGCACAAACAAACGAATAGTGAAATTACCCAGGATAACACAACAGAGTAGAGTCGTGACTAAGTCAACTCACTGGGCTCCACTGATTGATTTATGTTTATGTGATTTATGTTTGGAGCCTGATGATAATTTTACTTTAACGACTAGCAGATAGCCCGTTCTACGGACGGGATGACGGATGACCACAATCTCTCATTTTTGTGACCTTTCTTCTTCCTTCCCATTCCTTACTTAATCTGGTTTTCCGTGAATTCACACGCCTGCTTTCTCACAGTTGTCCCGTCCATTTTATCAAATCACCCTTCCCGTGGCATTTGTTCCATACCATTTGTTCAATCACCCACCCTGTGACTTCAACCGTCCGTTCATTAATCTTCTGTCTTCTGAGACATTCACTTTCCTCAGTTCCCCAATATCCTGCCCCTTGCCTTCCCCCGTCTCTTTCCTCAATTTTCTGTCCGGTGACTTCACCCGTAGCTTTCTTCTTTCTTCCATCGCCCAACCCGTGCCGTTGCTTCACTTCACCCGTACCTTTCGTTAATCTCAAGTCCCGTGACTTCTCCCGTCACCCGTCTCTTTCCTCTCAACTTTCTATGTCCATCAGACCCAAACCACGCTTCTCCTTCCTAAATTTTCGGTCCGTGAGGTGAGACACACGTCTCTTGCTCAATCTCCTGTCCCTAAACTTCCCTCGTCTCTTTCCCCAATTTTTTCCCCGTGAGGCTCTCTCCCGTTTCTTTTCTCCATGTCCTATTTTAGGGGCTTTTGGTTCACCAATAGGTCAGAGGGTCAAATTCTTTAGTAAATGATACGGTGTTGGGTTCCTGGAATCAATGCCTACAATTCAATGTACTAAGTATACTTTTTAAAAAATCGGTATTTTTGGGGCATTTGGATCACTATTGGAGATTGGGGTCAAAATATTTCGATGCGCTTGCGCACTACTTCGTTGAATTCCCCACGTGAATCCAAAGCTTCTGATGTATCACACGAAATAAAGGGCCACTTGCGGGGCAGGGGAGGGGATCAAAATATTTGGGCCGCAAATGTCTTATGAGCTGCACGGGATTAAGGGTCCGCTAGCCAAGCTATTAACTCTGACAAACCTCAACGGATTTTGACAAATGAGGACATTCTGGAAAGAGGGAAATGTGGTGAATGA
>JAQFYT010001545.1:0-15960 GCA_034694925.1 Ceratophysella denticulata
TTCCATGTTATATAATTACCAAAACGTATGGGTAGTATTCTTTATACGATGGTACTTCTGATTTATTTTTGATGGTACAAAAACTTTACTTGCTGGTAAAAACCTTATTATGGTATTTTTGATTTATTTTTGCTGGTATGTTTCCTTTATTTGATGGGTACTTTAAATCCCAGCCATATACTATTACTAGCCCATATGGCCTAATCCGAGGGAAGATAATCCAAGTAGTGAGTTAGTTCGTTAAAAAACAGCGAGAGAGCTTTATTTGATTGCTTACATGACCCTGAAAATTTAAGTAGTAATTATTTAGAAAAATCATTTGTGTATCAACATTTTAATTCATATAACAAAACAACAAAATCTAATATTCTAACTACATATTTAAACACAAAGCACAGGGATTAATAACGCAGTCAGAAGTATCCCAGAGCAGTTACACTGTCTGCAAAAGTAAGTGAGGAAAGATAAGCTATTTCAAATCATAAATGCGTCCAAACGGTTGGGCGTGCTCGAGCTTAAAATTAAATTACCAAAACAACTTTAATCTTAACTTAAATCAGTAGCTGAACATTCATATCGTAATGTAGGAACACAAAACGTTCTGCAGGCTTTTTTAGTCAAACCAAAAACATCAACTTACCGCTCAATATCTACGTATCTGGGGTACTACTCAAGGTTCAACCTGTAACTGACACCCCCTCTCCCGTGTTTGTTACCCGACCTCGTAATCCAAGAGAGCCTGTGATGAGTCGATTTGCCACGACAGCCGTAGTTGGGGGTCGATTGCCGCCGTTGGCGATGGGAGCTACAAGAGATTCCTGCAATATTTTCAACTTGGACTTCTTACTAGCAACGACCACAGGACGAAAATTCTTCTTGTTGTGAAGAACCATTGAATGCACAATTTCCGGTCCAGTAATTTCGGAGAAAACGATGATGGCATGACGTTCATCAACCGGACTAGTGTAATAGAATTTCTATTTAGTTACCTAGATTAATCCTGTCCGTATATGAAATAATAAAAACACGTGTTGGGTACACTCACTAGACGTTGAAATAGTGTTCACCAATGATTGTACGGAAATATGTCTTCAACTCGGTATCTGCTGGAATATCCATGTCATAAGCCTCCATCATGTGACAGAAATATTCACGAACAATACTTATCTCAACGTCAAATTTAAATTCTTTCCAGATGGGTTTAATTATCATTACTGGAAAACCGGTTTCGTCCAAGAGCTAAATGTACAAATTCGGAACTGATGTTGCATATATGATCTACCAATGTATGTGGTGTTGAACATTATTTATTTGTGAACTTACAATTACAACCTTACTTGAACTTGAACCTTACCTCTTTTATTTGCTCTGCTGACAACTGTTGCCAAACCTCGTCAGATCCAGGCTGGTCTTTTAATGCAGTAGTGACTGCATCTTTTTTCCAATAATGATCCCAACCAGAACGACCCCGATTCCGTGATTCTAAGCTGAGCTGGCGGGCTTGTTCCCGCAAAGCAGGTGGGACGTATCGTTTAATACACTTTTGGTCACGACTTCGACAAGCTCGTGGTCGTGGTGGCAAGTCTAACAGATCACAGCAAAACAGTGTCACGAAAATCCCATGAAAATATTTGAGGATTAAATCCAGCACCTGGATTTAATGTGCAGTGTCTAAGTTAACAGTAAACGTAACGTTTAAGTGTTTCTATTTTCTCACCATTTTCCTTGACGTTGTCCATTACTGTCGGATCAGCAGCATCTGGGGAGCTGGGTGCAAAACGAATAGTATAACTTATACTTTGAGAAGGAAGAGTGTATACTTATACCAGCCGACAATATATTAGCAATCTAATCCTATATACATTTTCGTATACAGAAAATTAAAAATGGGAGCATTGACAATTCATAATTTCTGTGATATTTGATATTGTATATGTATTCTATGAATAAAAACCTGCGGGCGTAGATCCCTATTCGAATGCCGAGCGTAGAAGACTTTAGTTCCTGAATCTTTAGGGCTGAAAATGATGTCTTCACAAGTTTATTTACATGATGTTGCCAAAATTCGTTGAGTACAGGCAGGATTAACACGCTACAAAATTAAAAAAGAACATAATATTTGGATTTCGAAGAATTTGAACAAGTCGACCAAATTTACGGAATTTCTTGGCCTTGCAAGAAATGCAAAACATCAGCAAAGTTGTTTTTCAGAGTTAATAATACAACACTAGCAACCGAAGTACTACCCATATTCCGCTCGACCAATTTGCACTACTTACTGTATAGTTAAGTAATGTCGGTTGAACATATGGCATTTGCATTTTGTATTGAGAAAACTGAACACTACTGGTACAATAAATATACCTATTTCAAATTCAAAAGGAAAGTAAGAAAGTGTGCTGCTGGTTTTTTCTCCTGCGTCTGCGTTAGACACCACTGCAGTATACATGATAATTAATGGAGATATTATTTGTTTGGGTAAAAAAAAAGTAAAAATACCTTTGTTTAGACTGATTTTTCGACGTCAACTCGTCCCAATTTGTCCGAATTTCAAAGTCAACCTGGTCTAGGAATTCGGTTTTGTACGGTTTATATATCTTCGGTATTTTCTGGTTTCCACGGATATCGTCCATTGTCAGATCTCCTTGCCAAACTACACAGAAATAAGTATGATGTTAATTTAAACTTCCGTTAAAGACTGCGCTATGCAATCGACATTCGATTCAGAAGGTTTCTATGTCGTTTACAATGATTTTATATAGGCCATATGACGTGATATGACCATAGGGCCATAGTTGTTAACCCAAAGAGATTGATAGCTAAGCTTTAAGCTTATATATTAACCTGTTTATATTGACCTGAGTAAACTTAACGGCTTAAAATTTAACCTTATGGATCTTATGGAAGTTCCTTCGCTCCATTAAGATTTGATTAGGTTTCAACAGCTGGTTCGTGGAGCCCACGAGCAGAGCTGAGCAACGCTCAGCTAGTTTCAACCTCATCTAACATAACCTAACCGAATTAAAACAATCAAGTAGGTAGCAACTAATAGCCAGGATACGTTAAAACAATATTATGATTGTGGGTGGACCAGTGTCATTGTAATCACGAAACTGAGGACAAGAAAACGTGAATTTCAGGATTTTTCGAGTGGAACTGGAGATACAACTCGGAAGCTGATGCTGATTATACTGTAATCCATCCAGTTATAATAATCTTAATTGTCAGAATTTACTTTCAAATTGGGTGTAACATTTAACACTGACTTAGAATTTTGACTTATTACATCCGCCGATGTCCGATGATGCTGCTCTTTTCATGTTTTCCCTCGTATACCCCACCCACACCCCACACCGACAACTAAAATATACCCAGATATAGAAATACTACTGATAAATATGCGATACCAGAACATATCCCTACTTTATGAATGAAATTGATTGATTCCAGTCCGGGTTTAGGAAAAAGTCCAAGCCCGTGGCATCTCAAAAGACAAAAGCTGACACCCGGTCGACTCGGTAAAGGGTAATACCAATGACCAACCCACCGGCCACCGGCGCGGCCGGGAAATTGACATGTTATTAAATTTCAGTAAGGAAGTATTGGAAATCCCATGCCGCCGGTGGTGTCTGGTACTAATTACTTCTTCCAAAATGCCAATAGGTGATAGGTTGTAGGTACACACAAAATAATGCCCTGTTATTCACTATAGACTATTGGAAATTGGAAATCGCGTTGCCTCTGTTTTACCGCTGCGTGGAGTTACGGATGTCGACTTACTACAGCTTAACTTTTAAACTTACCCAATATTTATTCAAAACAAGGTCAACAAAGGTCAGTTTAGATGTGCGATGTCCTCTATGCGAATCGGGTTCCAAATCCTAACTCACCACCGCAAGTCAACTGGTCCGAGTCAAATTGAGTCCGCGGCCCCGTCGCGTCTTCTGTCTTCGTCGTTGTGGCTTCTGCCCTCCTCGCCTCCTGCCTGCTCAGCTTCAGGTATTCTGCCATGCCGAAAATCTTCAAACCACCCACCCACCACCCAACCACACGCACTCACCCGTATTCATTCAGATAGCCACTTACAGATGGAGCTCGCATCATCCCGGAAAAGTTAGGACAAGAAGCCTTAATCCAGGGCAATGCGCTATGCTCTGCGCCTCAATCTAACCTCAATTTAACTGCAAGGTTTTCAATTTCGATAGTTCAGGTTCAGGATCAATGCCAAGGCTTCTTTCCTCGCCCGGTGACGGGTACTCACTAATTAATTAGGTACTTTTTATTTTTAGTACTGTAGAAAGGCGTCGGATTCTGATTTTCGGTCGTTATATTAATCTTGCGGATAAATTACACTGACTACAACACAATCATTATCTGCAAAAAATTCCTTCCAAATACAAAATGCCCTAAAATTAAGTACTGGGTTCAAATTGGAAATTATGTAATCAATAGAAATTACAATGTACATTATAGTTTCCGGTTGGGGAATGACGTTGGGAGGCATTCTGTGTAACAATCGTAACAATGATGATTGATGATGAAATTGGTTTTGTAAAATCCTAGTTCTGTTTCAAAAAATACAGTAAGTTTTTTGCGTTCACGTAATATTGAAGTCAACTAAAATATTATCGATTCAAAAACGTTATATCTATCAATCCGTTAGGTTTGGATTTAACTACGGGCTTTAATTAATATATAACAAGTGGTAAATGCAGGTTAATGCAGTTTTGGACATAACGGGTATGCTATTTCTGTGGGCGCGGAAAATATTTTCAGGGTTCCAAAGACTCGATTTAACAAACATTCAATAATTTCATAATTTCCGTCAATACACTTAACTACTGCTCAAGATCCAACTGATTATGATGCTGACACGCCTAAATGTACAGATATTTTATACTGATACAATGAATGAGCTAACACTATTACCGATTCTAAAATTACTATGTATTGGTGACAGAGGATTATGCGGAATTGACTCGGGTGTTAATTCTATTGAGTAATAAGTCGAAGAAAGGATTTAGCTCGAGTCGACAATAGTTGAATATTGGACCAGCTGCAAACATGACGTTAGCCAAACTGCCTAATAACTTGAGGACAAATATAAACATTTTAATATTTGGATTTATTGCAAGGGTGTTAAGCATATTTTATTCCAATGCCTTCTGAAATGCTGATTTGCATAAACATTGTGAAATCAGGTATAACTTTGATTCTTAAATTCTCTTTACAAACGAAGTAACAATTAACCCCTCAACTCTTACCCTATACATTTCATGTTTTATCACATTGCCATACACAATACACAATTAGTACTGTAATTAACGCTTGAACAGGACAGTATATATGTAGTATCTGAATCAGGAACCGTCGCAGCAGTGCACAATTATTACACACACGATATGCGAATGCTTATTAAAACTTAAAACTTAAGATTAGTGTATATAATATAATGTAACGACAAATCATACACATTCCTTGCAAATCAGTCTAACGGAATACAATATAAAATAAGTATATTCACAACACAACAAGGTTTATAGTATGCACAATGTGTAAAAAAGACACCGAAACAAATAAAATTGAACCTTAAACATATTTACGCAAATCCTTCGGTTCTGCTCAAACTCCTCTTGACCGGCATGGCGGCGGCATAGGTTGGAATTGTAACGATTTCGTTGTTTTCCTTATCTTTCAGTCCACATTCTCGTAATAGGGTGCGAAATTCTTCATGAAGGTATATCTTTGTAACACGATCCACTGCTTCTTGATCAGGTAGTATATCTTTATTGATAAAAATACTAAATGCGAGATTGGAATTGTGCGTGTAAACTGCAGCCGCCACAGCTAAAAAAAAGTGAATTAATTAGCAGATTGCAAGAAAAATATATATATCTGGAAGATAAGGAACAGGGGAAAGTTTGAAGTACTAATCCGTTATACACGTAAACGGAGTTTCCCAATGAATTCCTTTTATTTCTGAATGGACATCTTTGATAAGGTAAACCTAATTGTTAATGAAATTTAATCTAACCTGTTTGAGCCCATTGCATTCCAAAGAGTTTATACATGGTTATGACACGATGTCCACAGAGATCAGCTTGTTTGCCATATCCTGGAACGGATGTGAACCCGCTCCCCGTTCCGAAATTTGTTTTGAAGAAAAATCTAATGAGAAATGCAGGGAAAAGGCTGAAGAGTGGCAAGTGACTGTGAAAGAATTCGTCGTACTGGTCCTTCATGTATTGATTGAAGTGACTTTCTGCTCCTTGCAGGCGCTGAATCGGTGAAGTTGTGCTCATCGGAATTTTGAATAACCCAACACTCCTGCAGGAATCATAAATAAGAAATTAGCCGGCTTATAATCCACCGCAATGCCACGCGATAGCACAGTTTGTCCTCAGCTCCCGGTCGTGTGTCGTGCTTCGTGCTAGTAAAAATGCATCCATTCCATTCTATACTAAATTAAGAATATGAAAATAATTACCATTCTTTGGTGTTCTTGTTTGTTGTTAACTATTGTTTTGACCGTACTTTAGCATGGCGTCATTCAGGTACCTACCTAAGGTTAATACCCGATGCTCACAAAGGTGCAGCGTACATCGATCTTGGACTCTTTGTTGTTGTCTATCGCGGATTCGCAGATACAGTACCAATAGTACCAATGCTATTTATCATCCAATTACAAGTATTTAAACTCAAACTTACCAATGATTCACCATCTTTGTAAGCGGATGTCCTGGCTTGGGCAAGGAATGCATGACGCTAACCCATGGCGGTATATCCTTTTCTCTCTTAATTTCTACGTAATACCTTCGCAATGCTCCTACGAGCAAGCTCATCCCAACAGTTGCAAAATGTGCCTTGTTAAATCTGCGAATATTTTTCATGGGCTCCAATGGGAGCGTTGTCGTTGAGAGCACTCCGGTTGAATTCATCTTGCGTTCCGTGAACAAGTCCTTATGAGTAAATGCCTCGGTGTACAGACTCAACATTTTAGATGGGGCGGAACAGAAGAAGTTGATCTGCAAAAAAATCCAGAAATAGATTCATGAAAAGCCACTTAATACCTTGCAGATACATCTTATTAGTTGCACAAAGGAATTGATTCGGATAATCGAATTCAATTCACGAGATTGTAATAAAAAATGGATAAATCATAGTCAGGCAGTAAATGTAAAAGCTGTAAATGTATTCAAGGTTACAACGTAAGGTATGACTAATAAGATTGGTCATTGATCGCTAATTTTTTATCACTTTTCTTATAAATCTTGTTTTTGTCTAGCATCCTACGCCTCGATACCGAAGTCTGTAAATCCTACTTAACTCAATTATGCAAAATGAAAGAATGTCAATCATGTCCGCCGCCCGTTGGAAACAGAGAATTAACTACGTAATATGTATCTTATTTATACAGCTACCTGCGTGTGGTTATGTAAGAATATATAGGTATTACCGTATCGTTTATGAGTAGTTTCTGCTAAACGATATATTTATTACAAATATACGAGATAATTTTGCCCTTCTGGAGAATATTTCTGGAATATTCAGGGCCGTGAAAAGGAATTTATAGCAATCTAACACGGAAGGTGAGACGAAAAATTGCATTGCAAAAGAAATCATGTAGGAGTGGTAAAGGTAAATAAAGGCCATAAAATTCGCATACATAGGTACAGCCGAGGAAAAGCGGCGATAATAGTGTGACCTAAGCATTTTATTAGCCTTCTAAATTCGCCTACAATATTGTAAAAGATATTTTTGGTATATTGTGTTAGGTATTTTGTCTGCATGGATGACTTAAAAGTTGTCCATGCTCCAAATTAACTTATGAAACCGCAGGTTCGTCAATTAACTCTCCATGACCATTAACGTACCTACGATAAAATCATTGAAAGTGTATTTTCAAAAAAAAACTTGTCTCGTCATTCTCGTCGTTGAATAATTATTAGTTGTACGTTTGTACTTCAATTTTGAATTGGCGTCTGCCAATAATGCCAACTAGCTTATTTCAAATTAGGCATATCCAGTTCTTGATCGTGATTATGAACAATCTGTACGAAATAAACTGGCAACTCTACAATAGGTATAGACATTAAAGCGAAACTTCCTAATTACGCTAAGTCATTCAATATCCTATGTATCTTAATAACGATAAGTGAACGAGCCACGAGGTATGCAAAAATTGTAACTTGCACTTGGAGCTACAATAGCATCTAGAGCGAAACAATCATGAGCTCTCTGTGCTCCATGCTTGTAAAAGCGAGAATTGGAATAAAAATCTATAACAATTAGATCTGCTACAAGTTAACCTTGAATACAGTCAAATGCAGCCAGCCATTTGTTGCACGAGTTGCTTGGACAAGGTTTTGCCTACTCTTGAAGTAATTACCTCATTGCGTTTCTCGCTAAAGATACTTGCGCTAAGGATACCCCAAATAACAAAGAAACACAGACTCCAGGGAAAAAAATGTCCACCCAAGCTGAACGAAATACAAATAGTACAATGAAAAGTGGCATCATTTCTGACGCCTGTGCGGTAACAAACGTTTGTTCAGCTCACCTTATCCATCCAGGTTCGCGTGTTCTTCCGAACAATGTACTCCGATTCCTTTCCAATGAGCCGGTCAATGAGATGATTGAAAGTGTAGCCGTCTCCGAGGACATGATGGAGGCGGAACACGACCACGGTCTGAGTCTTATTGTACTTCTCCAATACCAGGATTTCCCAAAGGGCTCCCGGAAAAGGACTCGTCATCATTTCTCCCATGACCCCATGCAGCTCCTGCTCATGGTTCCCACTCGAGAACGTATGGACTCTACGAATATAACGATCCAGGTCCAGTTTTTCAGGAACCGCAACCCAGAAGAAATACCCCATGAACTGCTTCGGAACTTGGAATAATTTGTTGAACTGAAATCTACCATTTTTGTCTCGAACTGAGAGAATATTGTTTCTAAAACAAACTTTGATGGATTCAAGAGTGACGTTTCCATCAAGCAGAAGCACTGTCCCATTTCCGGCATACGGCTTGGTGTAGAATGGGTCAATTGCAAAGATGGAGTCGTAGCCGGTTAGGAGGCCCCTCAAGTCTCTTCTAAAAAGTCTAGCGTACAACACTACCAAGGATTTATAAATCCGGAGAGGTACGAAAAACATCACAATACCCGGCAGGATGAAGAAAAAAAGCATCCATGCCAGGCAACAATGAAGTATGTTATTCATTTTTAAATTGATTTATTGGATCTTGGTCACCTTTCGAATCGAATTTTCATGACCACTTGGATTAATAACTACTGTGGGCTATGGCCTGGCTACTAGTTTCGAAGCGAAGCTCACACTCCCGATTCCCAATCAGAACTGATGACCAGAATCTACTGCATCGTTGACCAGGAAGCTGGCCTGGCTATTATGCTGGATAGCGTGCGGGGAAGCCCGACGCGAGGAGATCTCAGATCGTGGGAGATACTATATACCAATACCCAACACGCGTCTTCTGAAGACGTCCAGATTGAAACTGAAGATCAGCTTGGGAAATGGTTCAGGAGACTCGTCCAACTTCAACTCAACCCTTTTATTTTACAATACAACGTTTCCGAGGAGTCCAAGAGGCTAAGATTATTACATACTTTGGGGTACAATCCTCAAAGTACTAGGCGTTGTTAATATGCTTAAATCACAACTAAAGAAAGGAAAAGGAAAAACGGACCTTGAAGTTTTGTTATTTGTTTTTAGCATACAACTAGACATGGCACATGGGCTTGAGATCTCTTACTTTACCTGGCGTACGTGACGTACTTGTGTGCACAGAGCGAATCAAAGGTATCACACTTTAACTACATCACCTCTTGTCCTACGATTCTGAATAACTGAACCCCTGCAGGACGGGCTCATATCAATTCTATTACTTTTTATTGTACAGTATAACAATAACACTTAGTGAAGCACAGGTAAAGGTTAATTATAAAGTACCAATCTCTTTGATAGCGATTTATTGTAAATTGTATACTACGGTAGACGTTTATGTTTGTAGGCGGATTTCCCTGTGCAACAAATAGGAGTTGTAGGATATACCTGCATTTACATATTTCCTATCGTATACCATTACAATTTTATGTCCATTTTTATGTATGTAGTTGTTAGATGCATGCATAAAATTGCAATTAGGTACCTAATTTAGACAATAATTGAAATTAATATTGGCTCGACGTTTTGGAAGGAGCTGCATCTTCACCGAACTCATTGTAGTTGGGTAACACGTAATTTATAGCAAACTATAGCCCCCGCCTAGCCCAATTAACAAAGCTGGGTATTATCTTCAAGCTTGGTATTTTATTTACAGGAAGCATTTTGTCTTGTGAAATCGAAACACATCGTTATCGTTTGAAAGCACATTGTTCCGAACCAAAAATAAAAATGACTCGTGTGGATTACTTCAATTCAAATGGAAGCATTGACCAACGACCATAGTATTTTCCTAACGAATAAAGAGGTGTGTTACTGTACAAATTATTTGGATGAGACAGTTATCCTGGATTCCACTTTGTTGATTAATAAAAACAACAATTGAGCGAAATATTCTTCTCACATATTTTGAAGATGCACGACGTATGTAGTAGTTGAAAGAAACTTAGCATAAAATACTTGTTTTAAAATCCAGATTTGTCCCTTTAAGTTATCAATTTTTGGTCAACCATTGAATTCGTATAGTAACTACAGTGTTGGAGACCCTGAAATTACATGGAACGTTCTATACGTAATTGTATATTGAGACTTGGCTTCATGTATCCGGACTTTTAACGTTTGAACCGTCGGCGTGAACTATATGAATATGTAATGGATAATATACGGCAAACGTGTTTATACTATTGTTTATTCAACCAATTAAGAAACGGGTGGTATTAAAAGTGGCACTGAATATATTGAATTGGCAACTCAGTTTCTCGTTTGAGTTTGACTCATCTCATCAGATAACCAAAACGTAAACGTAGGATTTACTTCGTCAGATGAATTATTTTATTACACGGGCAATATTGTTGTCGTTAGTCGTCAGCCGAGCCGTCAACACTACCAAACACCGCATGACAAATGATAAGACACAAGAAATAAAACTACAAGTCATACATGTGATTGTCTACTAAATTACATATCCACGTATGGATGGATACGTCATAGCTATATTACATTCGCTGTCAGTTTATCATCGTAATCGGAATTTGTAGGATACATAAGTAAATAATATTTCTTACTGGTTACGGCCTACCATTGCATTGTAAAACTAACTTATATATATATATATACATATATATAGGGTTATAAATTAAGGGATCATAATGAATGTACTGGAGGGTGTGTATTTTCGTCTCTTTCTCCAGTTGTTGCGTACACACGTCTATAGCTGGAATAATGAATTATTCATTTTCATCATGAAGTTTCACACGAATCTTAACCCCATCACGAATCAATGAATGACTGACAATGAGTTCTTAGGTAAGTAACTATTTACCCTGGAGCGATGACGCGTTTGAGATTATCGACACGAAAAGACAAAGTATCAATTCATTGTTTTTGATTGGACCTTGAGCTCATCCTAGACAATACACTCGCGTACGTCATCCAGTCAAAGTCACCCGTCACCCACCGTTCCGTGGACAATTGACGGCCATTAGACATGAACGACCCGTGATTGTCCCACATCAGAGTTGAAAATCATGGTTTCTGTGGATGGTAAAACGTTTCGAAGCATTCCTCGTTCATATTTGTATCCGAGTGAAATGCATTTACCTGTATCCGACTGTTTTACAAAATTAAACATACTGAAAATATTTCCCGAATACGGTTTTTAGAAAGTCAAAGTATGTTGTTGAGTTATAATTCTTCAACTATCATAATAAGTGAATTTAGGTGACTTGGAAGATTATACATATAAGAAAAATCCAGTCATTATTTTTTATATTATTCATCAATAAGCATAAGAATTCCTGATAGGAAATCCTGAAATCCTATTTAAAAATTCGATTACTATACCGGCTTGAACCGGTGTAGGGATGGAATTTTCTTTAATTGAACCGTGGTGATATACACTGGATGCGAGTGTGACATACCTAATGTTTCTGTATAATACTGAGGTTGTGAATAATTTTAACTGCATAAGTGTACCCACCCTTGAAAGTTTATAGCTTGACAAACTGTAAATGACTCTGGCATTGACCATGTCGTCAAATCTGAGCTTTGCCTCTGTTGAACCAGGAATCCTCAAGACCAAACTATTTATTCTTTGCGGTCCAATAATAACCCTTCCATTCCCCATTCATCTCTCATCGACAATAGCTTGGGTTTAGTTTTAAGATGGAAGTAAGCCTGCTTGAAAAAAAAACTTCAGCTTCAAATCACAAGTTTAAATCTTAACAAAGAAAAGCAAGGACAACACGCGTCCTGCTATATGTGTTAAAGTTATACGTATTATTAGCAAATAAAACGAAAATTCCCGTGATCCTCTATTATAGTAGCCACACGCAAATACATTCTTTTGGGTATCCAGATTACGTATGCTGCTGAGACGCGCATTCAATCACCTTGGCTTGTGGATTGTGGATTGAATAATGTTGAATAATATTACATAGGTAAGTTGAGTCCGGCTTGGGCATGCAAAGTTATCCCTGACCAAAGATTTGCGAAACCAGAAATAAGAAGATTTTACGGCTGTAGTTAGCTGAGGTAGTCAGAGCTATTATTATGCCGAGATGAGAACCCATAATTATCTTAAGAGTTGTCAAAGTTATCTGTTAATTATGCATTATATGCAGCGTCTCCCACTTGAGTTATTCTTTTACCTAGGCCCCATTCTTGAATTTACCACTGGAGCAAATAGGCAATAACAGTACATAGCGTTATTGTTTTTGAAAGCGGATTTAATTATGAGTACCTGTATCAGATCTCAGATCATTACTAGGATTAAAATTCTTTTTTATTCACCTGAGCAAAATTCAATGCGGAAATGAATGTTATCTTAAGCTTACAGTCACATATTTTATTCGTGAGAATTACTTGTGACGACGTGGAAGGCAGAAGGATAATTTATTAGACTAATATTGTATGCATGTAAACTCTTTAGGTAAACCCAAGCCCATAAGATCAAGGTGAATGTTCCTTATAAGAATATCTAGCAATAATAGAAGCTCTCAGGTCAATCAAAATGTAAATTAAATACTATACCAGGTACCTGCTCTATCGCTGTTATTACAACAATATTATTTATTTGAATTACCCATCCCGTTCCATTCCCATGGATAAAACTTGAGATAAATCTGAACATGAATTTATATTGTTCAAATGACCAAATACATTAGTGACGCATTGATGTGAGAGTTTGCAATGTGCGGGTCAGTTTCCTGGAGTACACGATCCCAATTTACGCAACTCTGGGTTTATGGAGCACAAATTAACAGTAACATATATTTTCCAGTACACTACTTTACGTCCAATGTATACTTCTTTTATTGGTCTGTTTACCACACAACACATATATAAGGTCGCGTGCTGTAGTACAGTTCCTGGAGTGCACAATATCAATCTGGAAAGTCCTAAAGTAATTTTATTTAACAGTTAAAAGATACCCAATAACTTCGGCCTGTATTATTTACCCATCTATATAGGTAATAGTTATTAATTTGCCAATACTTGAATAGGCGTCCGTTTCCGTAAACAATAAAGTTCTTAATTTTCCTATTTAGTAAATATATAAGACTAGCTAATACCCCCCGCTTAAGCGAGAGGTCTTCAAAACTGATCACTACACCGTACTGCACATACTTTGTTGGAAAAGTCGTTGGACTTTACTGCAACCCGCAATTACATTGATAGAAAATTTTCCAAAATTTAAGTAACCCTGACAACAGCATCACTGCATTCTGTACATATCAGGACTCAATCAGAATCACCTTCATTGCGTACTTAACCCGTACTAAAAATGTCGATACTCTGCGTGCCCAATTACTAAAGTTAAAGTCACCCTGACGACCACAGTACTGCATCTGCTTGCTGGGTAAAGTTATTGAGCAACAAATTGAATCGGCCACATTAAAAAATCCAACGATAAAAATTTCAATTCTCTACGTGGCCAATTACTGAAATTAAAGTTCACCTGACGACAACTGTGTAGTACCACTTTGTTGTGAAAAGTTGTTGGGCTTCTCACGGATCGACGGATCGACATCTGGCTTTTATATATATAATTGAAAGTTTCTGTTTTAAGAAGTAGGGATATATTCCAGCTAGTATATTCACACAATCTAAATATTTAAATATTGATGTCAAAATCATGTTATTATTTTACCAAATGGGTATTTGTGACAACCACAAGGCCAGTCAGTTTTAAACTAATTCACCAGTATATTTAAGAAATTATAAGAGGTCAGATGGGCTGAAGTCAACTGTTGATCGAATAAAACAAGCATTGGTCGAACATCTAGTTAACGGTATAATTTTGAGTTTAATTAATCAAAAATTTATCAAAGACCGAAGGGCAGGCAACAAACAAATAATTAAAATACCCTGGTATTCTTAAAGTCGGCTATGCCATATCTTTAACTATTAGGAACCTAATTTATTAACACTAATTAATTATAGATATAAGCGATATGTGCATACGTGCAGTTTCTAATAAAAATTACATAATAGTCATATTCATAAACGGCTTGCAAATTTCACACGCCTGCCTACGTCTGTCTCGTGGTAAAATAAACTGTCAATTGGAGCTATTTATCCTTAATCGTTACGTTAAATACTTGTATTTCCACGAGGTATTACGAGGTTTATTGATCTACATATGTTAAAGGAACCAGCGATTTTGTCCGAATTCTTATTTAGCCAAAACATAACTTTACGTAAAAAAACATTTCCAAGATTCACGTGACATGCACATAAGAAATTTTCAGCAATGATTAACGATGGGTTTATTCTAATATATTTTAATTGACAATAGCGTCTTGGGATGTCCATATAAGACGCTCGATTTACATAATACTGTATCTGCTCATTGTAATCACAATATCTCAATTGAAATCTGCTGAATTTGCCGTACCTATACATGTTTAAATGCTATTAAAATATTTTTATAACTTATCACTTCCTCTCCCACATTGACTCTTCTATTGATTCCGAACCTCCTCAACGCAACGCCAGGACGTGAACGTGAACATATTAGTGCGGTGTAATTGTTTGTTATACCAGTTATACACAGATATGTAGGAACAGGAACACCCAAAAACTTTCTCTTGAGAGGATACACAAAATACATTTTGGATGCATGTGTTCATGTATGTATGTATATGTAGGATTGAGACAATGCATGTTCAGGATTCCGCATACTTACTGGCCCTCGGGACAGAGCAAACAATCCGCAGCACCTAAAAATAGACAAGGAGAGAAGTGTGTGTAAGAGATGCGGTTGCCTTACATAATAGAATTACAAATTACGGATGGGTGCTCATCATTCATACACGATTGCGGAATCACAATGTCCTATTTTTTAAACCCGATAACCACATACGTTCAAGCACACTAAGTGAAATTCGTACGTCAAATTGCGCATTTCAATCAGTGCACAGCTTTGTACAATACGAATACCTGCCTATGCTTGGATCAAGGATTATGCGAATTATTAGGCGAATTACGCGGATTTTGACAGATATATATCTACACGTAATTTGAAACTATAAGTTTGTACACTAGAGTTTGGTATTTACGATTTCGATCTGGTATACCATTACAGTATATATCCAACGTTCGAAATGCGTATAAATTTTTGAATTGCCAGATTTTGAATCATAGGTGCGCCAATATGTAATAAGCACAGAATTTTGAACAGAGTTCTCTGAGCGCTACCCAGTTTGACCCGAATACTTATTACCGTGTTCGACTGAAATAGTAAAGTCGTTTTGACTTTAGTTCAAAGGCTGCCG
>JAQFYT010001546.1:0-15934 GCA_034694925.1 Ceratophysella denticulata
AATCAATTCTATCCATTCTCAAACAAAACGTCTTAATAAAATTATGAAGTACCTATATAAAATATTTGACCGCGGAATATATAGCCCGGCGGCGACATCACCAGTGCGGCGCCCAGAGACTTTATTCTAAATCCAGCCTTCAGGCTAACTTCACAGAGCGAGCCCATCCATAGTTTTAAAAACCTAATCACGAAATAGCCAACGCTTTTTTTTAAACCCAAGAAACAACCAAGCCAAGAACCCTTATTATTACCATTCCCAATGTCCGAGATTTCTTACATTCTACCCTAGCCCTGGCCTGAAGTCCCTTAAGGACGTGTTCCTTGTTTCTTTTGAAGAATAAGAAAAAAAGTAGCTCTATAAAACGTGGGCCGACTCATTACTCTTTTTCTCCCTCCACAAGTCAAGTTAGACAAGTTGTTGTTCTGGATCCAATTCTAAAGTGAAGGAACAAACTACATAGTACTATGTGTACAAGTGTTATTTCCAGCCTTCCAGCTCTCTAGCTTCGCTTCATGTAAAGAAGGAACCACTTTTCACTCCGAAAATTGGTTCGAGAGAAGTAAAAAAAAAGATAATTAACCGGGTTCCTCTTGAAATGGATCTGATAAGCTGAAGCGGAGAGGCTTGAAGGAACAAATCACACCTGCCAACTCCTTTACACCTTCTTATCACCCATTTAATTTTTCAATATTTTTAAAATTTTAAATGATACTTCTTTTACCCCGTTTGTTCCTGCCCTGAGAATTTTAATGCCCTCATTTCCTCTCAAACCTTCTCCCATTGAACATTCAATGAAAGTCCTGAGACATGCACCTGACGCGACGGGGTCTGAGAACCAAATGAGCCATAAATTCACACTTTTTACGATTTACGAATAAGGAGGCAAAACAGAAGTTTCACACTTTCTATTATCTTGGATGCTTCTTGCTAATTGTAATTACTTTGATGAGCGTGGTGCTCGGAGCATGCTTGTTTGGCATCGTAAGCGTCGATATTCATGTCGATAATAAAATAATGCTTGTATTTCTGGTTGTAATGACTCAAGAGTTTACCCACGCCAAAAGTTGCTCTGTCAATTCACGAGGGACTACCGCCAAGAAGAGCCTGGCAATGAATTAGAAAACCAAGAGAGTGTCATGGTCAAGGGAAGTGCGTTTTGTTGGTTTATTTGGTTTTTGCCATCTTGTTTCCCAGGCCTCTGTTCTGGTCTCTGATAATGGGTTCAGCTAGGTTCAGCTCGAGTTCATTGGGAGTCTCCCAGCCACTTGTATAATATGACTTTGACTCGGGCTCTTTGCTCCCGCTTTGGAAAACAAGGGAATTTATTTCCTAATTACTCCAAAATTACTGCCTCACTCACTCCAGCTCATAAATTGAAAAAACTCGAAGTCTCCTTCTTGGTTCTTGGATTCTGAACTTGAGATTTACAACGAGGTTGGAGCAATTAATTTGTCAATGGAAGAAATTGACTTGTACAGAGCAAGAACCAGGGTTGATGCCGGAGCAAAGCAAGACTCGAGAACCAGATAAAGTGTCATTACCATAAATATGTGAAGTCAATTGCAAGTTAGAAAACCTCGTAACTCGTAAACAAGTGCAAATACGACATAGTACTATGTAGTTTCACGAGGCGTCGAAATGCAATTGAACTTGTAAAGATTTGTGGACAAGATTTCGTACAAGTACAAGTCCTATGTGAAAGGTACTACAGGTATACTTTATGGAAATACAGTGTACCAATTATGAATAATGATGAACGAGAGGAAATAGCAAATAGCAAGTGCTCAGCCAGGCCAGGCTAGGTAATTCTAGGATAATAATATTATATTTCATCACTACTGTGCTGGGTAAGAACGAAGATACTTGATATTATGACAGCGGAGCAAAAAAAAACTATGTTTTACTAACAAGTTCCACACTCGGCTTAATTCTGTGGGAACGGCTTCTCCAAAAGACTAGCAATTGACTGGACGGGGTAGTCACTCAATTACATTTAAAATCCTCAACTGCTCGTCCCGTGGAAAAAATTCTCGTTTTCGGAATTGGGAATAGAGTATTTTACTCATAAACTAAAATGTTATTTGTTTGATAACGAGGAGTTGTTACCGCGTAGGGGAATAATAAAGCCAATAGCTTAGACAGGTGAAAAAACAACTGAGCTCCAACCAAACCAAACCAGCTCCCTGTAATATGCAATTCATAAATAAGTCCATGACCATGTAATCCTTTATGGAAATGAGGACTTGGAATCAATAATTTGTCTGGGACTGCAGCCTCCACTGAAGTCAATGATTTCTGGCCTCATATAAAAATATGTAATAATATTTTAGACATAGGAGACTACATAATCTCCCAACGTATCATCATCTCTTAAAATTTGGACTGGATACTTAATTTAATACAATGGGAGCGAAGATGGTAAAAACTGGGTTTTTGAGAAAACCGGTTGGAAACCTTCGCGTCCGTTGGACCCTGCCTTGATCCAAATTGACTCTGAACCTCGCTTAACTCGACTTGCACGTTCGATTTAGACCAGCAGGCTCGTAATCAGTAAGTGCTTTGATTACCTCAGTGTTATTTGCATAAGAAAAAATTAATATTAAATAAGGGCCGGATGAGCTGAATTTTCGACCCGGTCCGACAGGACCAGTGCACCGCACCTGCGGAACAAACTGCTCTACCTATGCGTATGTATACAACAATGCATTAAGTAACTGATTAAAAAACTACAACAATGCTGATGGAAGGAGGTTACTAACGCAGTCGATTCCACTACTCTCAAGTAATTCAAGTTTACAGAAGTTGGTCTTGAATTGAAACAAAGTAGTTCACTATGTCTTGTTTCTATTCTCAAAAAAAAACGTTGTGCCTTTTTTCTCAGGACATGGATTGCTTGGCTTCTCAACCAGAAAATCCTTATGATTCATTCAAGAAGTCAAATAATATTATGCAGTTCTCTCGGAGGGGCTGTTACACCTTTCCGCTTCTTCCCTGCACTAATTTTCACTCTCAGCTCCAACAAGCACACCGGAGGAAGCCGTAGAACCACTGCAAGTCCAACTGTGCTTGAGGTTGTTCCTGCCATTGTTAGTCCGTTACCTTTACCACCATAATAGTTACATGGTTACATGGAGAACCTCAAACCTCGCTACCTTGTCTATTTGTAGTAGACTGAAATTTTTACAAATTCATCTCTTTCTCCTTCCCCCCACCTTCATTATGAGTTCCTTCTTCTTCTTCTTAATTACAGACTCGGGATGAGCCAGCACTTTCTCTGCGTCCATCCCCTCGCAGCCCATTGTCGCATTGTTTGTTTGGACCCATTGTTGCTCGGAGGGTAGCTGACATGCTGGATTGAGTCCCTCTTTGACGCCGTGCTTCAGTTTTTTTGTCTTTGACACTCACTGGCCCATCATTACACAGAGAAAACTTCGACATTATGTTCCAAACAAAAAAGCGGAGCGAGTATTGACAAGTAGCGTTATACAACGAGGGGATTGACTTTTTGGTTTTGGGAAGCATATATGCTATGTAAAAGAGACCATGATGGAGGTGGAACTTGCTGTATTAGCCCGTTCCAAGGTTTCACTTTTCTGACTTGTCATCATGTTCCTGTCTCGGAGAAAAAGTGGAGTTCTGAACAATTCAACTTACTACGTGGTTTCCAGGACTTCAAGCTACTTTACAATTTAAATTGGAATGAGATTTCATGCTGGGCTTCATCCGTTTTTCGGGGATTTTGAACTCAAAAGTGAAACCTAGATATCTACATAGAAACTTGATGCGCGTGTTGTTCAATCAATCCGTGAATTATGGAACCTGCACAGCATGAATATTGCCACTCTTGGCTACATAGCTCCAGCTCGCCCAGAGATAACTGAAGCAGATCTAGATTGTACACGAGACAAGGCTACTGTAATGGGAGTTATATACTAATTAAATCATCAGTCTCACATGGTGGCTCATGCCTGCAATCTACTAAACAAGTGTACTTATGCCAGCTCGTAAATGTGAAAGCAAACAGATCGATTAGGATAATCAAGTTAACGAGATATATCCTCAATTCCGACGAAGGAGGCATATGGACTGGAGACCTGCTCGTTCTACACAGAGTCCCGTAGTATGTAGATATTATCAGAGTGGGCCTTAATTAATAAACAAGTGTAGCCAAACCATGTCTATGAGCTAAATATAATGTCACGTTCGGAAACCCAAAGGGATTCCTTGTTAGCTCTTTCTCTGGGATGGTTTTAGGGGTTTTTGGTTTTCATAAAAACGTCAAGCTCAGTTATGTTTTTCGGTGTGGATCTGTGCATAACAAACCGCAGTGTTCTCAGCGGAAGGTAGGTGGGTTGGGCTTCAAGTGCCGCTACCTCAAGCGTGATTTACATCTCCAGCTCTTGCTAATTAAGGAGAGGCTCTTGTGCCCGTCCATATTTCAGACTGGGCTAATAAATACAGGGAAAGGCTTCGAGCTCATCCGCCTCCAATCTCTTTTACTGACGATTGGGCATTGAATATACAAATATAAAACCCAAATAGTATGCCTATCAGCTCGCGCTTTTAATCACGAAATGCAAATATGACATTATGTATACCTTACGCCTATGATTTTCACATCAATGCATTTGCTACAGCAAACAACACGGGCAAATAACTATTTCGCGGAGCATTCTCTATTCTCTCTAATTACATGTGCTCGCTCTCGTTCATCTACATTGCCATAGCCGTACGCACTCCTCCGTACTGGTTTAACAGATCGCACGAACGCTCTGGGTTTAACATGCACGTGTGGAATTTGGGTACGAGACACACACTACAATGCACAAGTGACCCCTACAGGTCAATCCTTCTCTCTTGTCAAAAAAAACTTAATTGTGAATATGTGCAAAATACTTTTGAGGGAAAATTTCATTCTCAAACCAAACCACTCTTTGATCTCCCATGACATGTCATGCTCTAGAACTACCAATTACACGATTCAGCACGGATCCAAACCAATATCACATTCCATTCTAAAGTAATAAATGAGAAACGTCAAAGTGTTGGAGCTTAAAGCTGCTTAAGGATTTGGCATATGTGTAACACACAGCTAATGCTGGTAAATACAAAATCCCTAAAAGCGAAATCGTAAAACACAAAAATCATGTAAATTGACAGCAACCAGATTCTCTTGTGTAGTCAATTTAGTGAAAGACATAAAAAATTATCCTTTCATATAATCTACTACACGAGATATGAATGTGACTTTCGGATTGGGTTTAGATTCCAAAAGCGAAATCTCAAATCTTATATCGTACACACGGTACAGTAAAGCAGGAAGACCAAGATTATGATTTAAGTACCAAAAGGCACAATTTTTCCTTTGAAAATCCTATCAAACATGAAGGCAAAACCTGGAGCGTTATTTAAGCCTTTCCGTATACATCTGCGTACTATGTACTCTGTACGAGAAAACTCTTTTATGCTCGGATTCCAGGGAGTGAGCTTATGCGTTCCGTTCCAGAGTCTGGAAAGAGAGATTAGGATTAGATGGTGAGGTGAGAAAGGAACTATAGTATAAGGTATCTCCATTTTACCTGCCACCGACCGAATTTATACCTCATCTCCGTGAAAATGCTTTTGTTAAAAGACCTAATACCCGAAAGGAAAGTAATCCCGGAGTAAAGAGTTGAGTCTAATCCTGCCTTCCTCCTGATCCAATAAGATTTAATATGAAAATGCTTCACGCCGTGTCTGTCACATGAGGAAGAAGTTTCGAGGCTCCAGTGCGTCATGTCAAAACCACGGAACCTGGTTTCGAATCCAGCCTGGTTTTCCCTCAAGCTATTCAATTCAATTTTAAAAACCTCTAGGGAAGAAGCGCGTGTGGAAAAAGTCAAAAGCTATATGTAGTTGAAGCAGCAGATCTTGTCAAAAAAAAACTCAAAAAGTTTGAATGGTTTGTACAAATGACGATTGCCTTCGATTTGCACCTCAGCAGATGTTAAGATGAAAACTCGGGGATTTTACTACTCCAATTGTCACTGCACGAGGGGTCCACAAGAATGAAACTCCCGTGTTTCGTTTCCTGAGTGATAAAAAAATAGCTCGTTTACTCTGTAAACGGCTCCACAAGTGAAGACAACAGCGAAAATATATGTGTTTTAAAATCAGTCGTCCGAGTCCAAGAATTTTTGTACGAGTGGACAATGACCATAAAACACATTAGTTACCTGTGTTACCTCACCAGGTTGGGAGCAAAAACTAACGAAAAAGTATATATAATACAACGTGCTGCCCAAGAAACCGCATCAAAAACCACAGGAAAGAAGTGATTTCGTTCCACGTCCGCAATGAACAGAAGAGTTACGGATTGGAAAATTTAACAAACTGACGACGTTGAAACAAAAAATCAAGATTATATCCTCCGACTAGATACAATGTACTACTAATGGTCGCTGTTCTCGGACAAGACTAACCAGTGATCGATTTGCAAATAGTATTTTGTGTATGGCAAAAAATGGAACAAGAATACGTACATCTTATTTAATCCTATTATCAGTACGTATTGGAATGCAGAACGCATTCAGATACAACATGAGGCAATACGATCAGCAAAAGTCTCATTTACCATTCAGGATTCAAAGCTTTGGTTATATTTAAGTCCTTGCTATAGAAAACCCGAGGTTCGTGAATGGACTGTATTCAATCCCTTAACACGATTTGAAACTAATTCAATTAAATATGTTTGGAGAGGAGGGCAGAGCTTCTCAGCTTTCACCGTACATTATCAAGAAATTGAATAGAATCCGCTTATTGGATTAGAACTCCTTATCAACAACAGGAAACTTGGATTATTTTTTTGCCTTGTATATTTAGAATTGTACTCCGCTCTGGTTCTGATATCCCAATGCGTATCACACTAATCAAATTTAGGGAAACTGGGTTTCGGGGAAATGCCCCGTCCTCCCCCCAAAAACCCCACCTTGTGTCTCCTCATTAATCATTCTCTTAATTACCCTCAACCCGCCTACCACAGGCTCCACACAATGTATTAAAAATATTACTTATGGGTCCACCATTAGCCCATTTCCAGAGACCGGGCCGCTTCGAGGTCCATACAGCAAAATTTATGGCACGCCGGCAGAGGCTCTAACGTACAAGAGAGAGATTTGCAAAACGCCTCGTACTACTATCCACAAAAAAACGGCCCTAAATCTTTCTGACTTAAATACTAGGACTATAAATGCAGAAGGCCTTTTACATACTAAATAACTCATATAAGAGCGTTGTCAGGTTGTAAAGGCTGTTTCAAACTTTGTGTTGAGGGAGTCGACTTGGCTCTCTATGAACTAACTCTGCCAGTGCTTGGAGCAATAATGAATTGAGTGGAGATTTTTCAATGAATATGGAATAAGAAATTTCTCAAAAGCCACTTCCTTGGATCCGACCCAATTTCTCACTAGACGAAGAAGCTGAGAATTCAAAGAATGTAATAAGTACTAGATTTTTGTGTGGAGCTTTGTAGAATTTTTGCTCGGCCAAAACCAAGCCAAACTGAACTATGAAAATTAAGACCGGATTTCCCCCACCCTCCCTCCTTCAACTCAACCTAACTTATTATTCTCAAGATTCTGGGTTAATTCTGTCTTAGAAAATGTAAATAATACCAAAATGTCTTGAAACTCAAACTTGTTCCATTGTACCCGCCTCTGCTACTTCTCTGCGAAAATTTACGAGCTATATGGTTTTGGAACAAATTACAGAATTTTTACTACTCTCGGCAAGTCTATATCTCTTCTTTCCTTTGACAAAATAGTTATTACTTACAAGAAGTGTGGGTTTAACTAGGGGAGTAGGCTTTACGTAAGAGCCCTAATAGTTTCCACTCTGACAACTTTTTTTCTCTTCCTTTTCTGAAATTAAATTAGACTTAACCCAGATAATTTCAAGTCTACTTCTCCTTAAGTAAATTCTTCTGCGTTGGCGTTTGTTCTTTTCAATTAATTTTTGAAAATAGACGTGTGTGAGAGCCCCGCTCTGTAATGAGCTTCACATTTAACTCGCACTCACTCTCAAGCCCAGCTGAGGCCATTTTACTATTTAATGGAGCGTTCGTAATAAATTGGGATGATGATCCACATTGTTTTGATTGCCTTCGCATGATGACTCGAGATTAAATATTTGACATTTTCTCCGCTCCAAACTCATCTGACCCTGTCGAACTTGGGGCTCTTAAAATGGGGTCACTGGCTTCGGGGCAGACTCTTTCGTCTCCAACAAAAAAAAACCAATTCAATAGGGAAGATTAAGAAAGGTTTAAGATTAAGACAACAACGCTCTGTGTGGTTTGCCCCGATTCTCAAGTACTTTAGCCAGGAGTGCTTGGTCAATTGTTTCGTGCTTATTGTTGCATGTGAGGCTGATGCTGGATGGAAACCAACCGCCACGTAGCCCCGCTGATCAAATGTGAGGCCAAGAGTCATTTAGAGCTTGTGTACATACAGAGGAAACACATGTAAAAGCGGTGTTGTGTTTCCTCAAACTAATAATGCTAATGCTAAACCTCTGAGTACACAGAGCACGTCAAGACAACTTCCCATTGTCCTCGAAGTCTCCGGAATAAAGCGTGCAGGTGTGTTCGTCTCCACCGTAATAATAAGGAATATTGGCTTGGGCATACAGGAAAGACGCCTTTCGTCTTCCTTATAACTTATAAGAACATAACGAACCCGTAAGGAGATTTTTTGAGTCGACGAAAAAAAAAGTTGCTTCTTCACAGCCCAGTGCCAATGAACTCATTACTACACCAAATGCCGTATAGCAAGCTCCGAGTAAAAAACACGCGCTAAGCTTTGAGCTCATGGGTAAGGAAGCGGGTGCGGGGATACAGGCTTCAGTCTATAAGCCATACCATGCCGTCTTTACTATTATTATGATGAATCCATTCATTCAACAAAGGACTTCACGTGCAAAAATACAAATTGTAGCAAAAAAAAGACGAACTCTCCTCATCATCACCATCATTCATTAGCCGAGCCGGGAGCGAGCGGAAATTTCTTTACAAGAACGGCCAAAGACAACTATCAGAGAAAAGTATCAATTGGAATAGGTTGTTAGGAGATATCGTAATGAGATTTCGTTGCAAGAGACCTGCTCGGATCAAATTGACAGTGGAGAGAAGACAAAGTAGTGTTATTACAGGGAAGATAAATAAACAAAAGACCGAGTTTGAATTCTTTTCAATTTGTTGAGCCGGCTTTAGAATCTGGAATTTTTATTGGCAGTCTACCACGAGGCCCTGCTATCAGTTATCTGTATGCAATGAATGTGTGGCCTTAGAGCGATTGACAAGGAAATCCTAACCCCACACGTACGAGCTCTAACCATGTATAAATAACTGAAATAGAAAGTCCGTAGATTGAATCGATTTAGTAAAAATTCTCAATCAATTGACACATTGATTAACTTGGCTAACAAGGGGAAACCGTTGTTGTACTCGTACATTCAGTAGGTACGCCGGCGTATTTCCTGACCACAGAAAAAAACTAACGCGTAAACCAGGGCCATTTTGTGAATAACTATGTCACATTTCATTGAGTTTTCCGACAGGCTGAAGAAAACAAAAGACCGTGTTCCTGTGCCACAGCTCAACTGTGACAGCCGTAACTACAAAAAAAAGTCGTGCAAATGACACGATGGAATTATTAACGAGACTTAACCCACACGAAAAAATACTATTCAGGACAATTGTGTAGACCTTCACTTCTGCTTTTTTTGTTGACGTTCTTGTTGTTCTTTTAGTTCAAAATTAGAGTCGAGCGTCGAAATCAGGTCTGTCAGTCATTCCATTAAGTCCTGTGGCCCATAAAGTCATCAAATATAATCTGCATATGTGTCAGGCATTACCATTAACACGGAATTGGACGTAATCTATGCCTCACCATCATCATCAACTCTGATTAAACCATGGAGAAGAGTAATAATCTCAACTAGGATAATGCATGTAGACTGATGCTGAAATCATGGTGTGCACTTTAGCCACGCTATTCACTCCGAGTTTGATTTCGTTCCTATTCTTATTGCACAATAAATAAGGTTTGGAAATGGGCCAGACTCCATTCGGAGTCGTGCTCGAGGGCCGTATAGTATACAGAACAGAGATAGTAATGTGGTGGCTCCATGAAATATATCGTGATGATCCTTCGGAGTAAAATGCAGATTTCAAACAGAGGCGTTTATCTTCCACTCACAATTTTTGTGTGACATGTATCAGGTGCTTTGTCATTATCATAGCGTATCTACTTCAGCCCTTGCTCCGAGGCACTTCTTGGCATCATTCACCAATACTTCTTCGGGTTTCAATGCCTTCTCTGTAATGACTTGGTTTCCTTTACATTACGGCAAATTACTTCCGCTTAATAAATTCGGAATATCTGCAGATACAGCTTTTGGTAGTGAACTATGCTTTGACATTTTGTCTACTTAATTTTCCGGAAGCTCAAATCCCACCAGTCACTCTCCGTTATGGAAAAGGCAGAAAATCGTTTTAATTAGGCTCGAGGTGACAAGGAATGTCAAGCTGTAGCCTCAAATCATAGGATTTAGGTGACGGGCATTAAAATCTTGAAATGTACGAAGAAGAAGATCCACTGGTCAGTCCCGTGACACAAACCAGTCTGAAGGATTTGGCACGGTAATAAAAACAAATATTAATAATAATCTCCATCATCCCGTTAGTCCTTAACTTTATGAGCCCAAAGACCAGAATTCGCTATTGAGCAAATTAAAAAATCACTAAAATAATATTATTCCGCGTATTTCTAACACCCTCATAAAACCTGAAGATGCCGTTGGCGTAAAATTAGATTTTATTTCGGAATGGTAAAAACGGGAATTGTTATTTCAAGATAGAAGAGAGTATTCGAGTCATACCCAACCTCCTATTGTCAACAGGATTTCATCCATGAAGATGCAGAAAAAAAGGAGCCATTAGTCCAAGAATAGCAGAAGCTTCAGATTAGCAATTTGTGTGAATAAACTCAAGCACTGTTTTAGAAGTAGCTACATTTGCATTGTGTTACAAAGGTTATTAGTTCTATGCGAAGGAGACAACAATGGAGGTTGAAGCTGGGTTTTCTGTGCCGTGTAGACTTAAGTATGACACCAATGTCAAGTGTACGTTTATTTAAGCTTATAATAGGAGTCCCTCAGAATGTCTTCATCATCATAGGGCGCATCTCTCTCAGTATCCCAGAATAATTATACTTTTATTCTCCTCCAACCTCGTGTTGTCTGCCCGCATTGTTGTCAAAATAAATATAAGATAGGAAACTACACAGTGTTGCTAGTACAAAGCACAAAGGGACTCTTCAAATCTGTCACCTGAGCAAGACCATATGGTCAAATGACTTTATTTTACCTCTCTCTGCCAAAAACTCGTTTTGTTGGAAATTCCGAGTTTTTATTAAGAAAACCCATGCAGAGTTTACCTGGAGTTATAATAATGGTGCTACGAGGTTTCATAAATTTTTACAACACAAGTTTGTACTTTGTACATAGTACTGAATTACTGGCAGATTTTCACCCATTGTTCCGTATTGCTACCATTAGTATTTGGATAGAGTCACACCTCTTCCTTTGAGAAGGAGATTAGTCATAAAGATAACGAGTTGTTATTGTCTCTCCCTGACCTGACCTCTGACCTACAAAAATCTAAAAGATTTCATATTTCAGAGAAATGTGCAAAATTGACACATGGGGCGTCCTTCGCGGTGTCCCAGTTCCGGGAATTTTATGCAAAAGAGAATAATCACCGTCTGTTTTGCTTGTATTATTGGAGCGGAGAAGATTGGCTTTAGAAACCAGAAATGTGTCCCACCCTCTTAGCCTTATACACTCGGAAATTTGGGTTAATCCAAATCCAATTCAATAATGAGCTTGACCCATATGCTAATACTCTGAAGTGAAAACTGGCCAGTTCATTTGCCTCAAGTTGACAGGGGTTGTAATGTAGGGAAGGCAAGGGAAGGGGAAGAACTTGGGATTTGGGAAAAGAAACGAGCTAATAATTCCACGGATATTTATTACATATCATGTACATTTTGATTGTTACATTCTGCCTGGTTGGAACAAGGTGCCAACGCAGTAAAACAGTCAAAGCCCCGATCTGATCTTTTCTGCCTGCTACATGAAGTATGTCATCACCTGGGGATGAGCCAATGACTCGACTCGAAAACAAGAAAGATTTAATAAATTCCAACCCCAAAAAAGACGAGTCTTGTCCTGAGTCCCGTTACGATTTCCCCCCAGTCAACTTATTCATCTTCTCAATTATTCAACAGTCCACCCTGCCTACGCATTGGCATAATGGCATTACAAGACCTAATCGAGTATTAAAGTATTAGGTACCTCAAGACTCTCTCAGCACAACTTCAACTTGAACTCAGGCCAAGAAATAAAATGAATAAAAAAACTAACAGTCACGTCAGCTCAGGTAATGTGCGTAAACCTACCTTGATTCTTGATTTTATGACTGGGGCTTAATATCCACACACAGACACACACACATACAGTATCCACATGAGGAAAGGGTGGATAATACCTAATACCTTTGGACAGACACACATACGAGGCTAACAGTTCTCTGACCCCGGACCAGAGATCCAAGCTGGGGGAAACAATGGAATCAATTGACCTCCCAGTGGGTGTGGTTCTCCTGTCTTAACCCATGGACGCAGCCTGGGATACAGTCTCTATATACATCTCACAACAACGCAACGACGGATCCCACGTTGGAATTGGAACTGAATTGCACTCGTAATCCCAAATCTGCATTTCCTCGAATTCGTCCGTGGTTAACTGACCGGCATTATTTTGAATTCGACTAACTGGTCATACGTCTCGTGGCGTTGGGAATCCCATCTCAAATCTGTACCAAACTTTGCTATGATTAGCCTGGTAATTTACTTTGAACTCACCTAATCGATAAGAAGCTTATATTTCACCATCTCAATAACAATAGCCCTAAACGATGAAGGTTGAAATGACGCAGGTACGAAAGATTTAAAAACGCTCGTGTATGAGTTGATTGATTGGTAAAGCCAATATCACTACATGATCTATATTTACAAGCATAAGGTCCATTGGAGTCCATATCCCTTTCGTTTTGCAATTCCATTTATTTGGTAGTCAGGCGGCACGCCATGACTCCGTGTGTCGCTGTGCAATGTAATTCCTGATTCCTAATCGTACACGAACATTTAAGTTTACGAGCAATGGGAGAGGAGAGAGGAAGTGGAAGCACAATTACAATTAAATCCTTGCCATCTCAAGCTCAATGATATGGAACACGCTTGTAAGGATAAAAGTAGTAATTAGCTTGTAGTTGTAAGGTGTGTACAACAGTACTTGCCATGCTACCATTAATTCTTCACGAATAAGGAACATTGAACTGAAAGCTGAAGCTGAACCAATTTTTTTATTCGGACTGTATTGTATATACAGTGTAAGAGATTCATTTCAATTCGCCTCGCTTCATCACCAGGAAGAAGGCGTTTTTATAAACTGCTTTCAATGTTAGTTAAAATAGTTCTCAACTTCTGTATCATCACCATTTTTAAATGCTACTTGCGAGCCCGGTTGCATGGGACATTGGGCCTAAGCAAAAGGCGTTCAGCATATTATTATTTATTTACAGTTAGGAGTCGCCTCGGAGCTAGCTTCAGATTGGATTTTTTTGGCACACCGGCTGGCTGGCTTCTATATATGAATGTCCTGTCAACTAATTGTGTGTAACAAGGGAACTGGGAAGAGCCAGCACGTAGCGTCTGTTGGCTTACGGCGGATCGTTCCTTTAATTTTAATTTAGTTTTTCTTGCGGGTTCTTGGGTGTGAGCCGTAGTAGTGAGAATACCTATCTATCTAGGATGAATTTCGGCAAAAGGGTTGTCTTGTAAGTATACCCATTAATTTTTACGTCTGTCCATTGTTCCGAACGTTTGGGATTGAGGTGGATGTAGTATTGGTAATTTAGAAAAATAAAAATCCAATTTAGTTCATTTTTGACGTGAGATACTTGTGGAAAAGCGGACTTTTGAATTCGTTCTACTTACTATGCTTTCAAGTTCAACGATTGCGAGGCTGATTGACTTTGGCCATGTCTTTCTCTGAGGCTATGGCTTTTCTGGGCTGATGATGATCCGAGGATTTCAAATTACTAAACAATGCAAAACTCATTTTCCTTCAGGCCCCTTGACTTGACTCACTTCCGCAAGACGAAGTACATTTTAAATCCTTCCCTCAACTTCCACTAAATCATTTCGGCTTATGTGTGTGTCCTAATTAATTACTATATTGTTTTATTATTCTCAAGCGCTCTGATGAAGTGGAGTTATTTTCCGCCAATTGGCCACCCTTCGTCTTTTCTCCAATAATAAATCTCTCTTATGCAAATTTACTCTGTGAGTCCCTGGAATGGAGCCCTGACGCATGGCTCGTTAATTACTTTTATTCGCACATAATGGCTAAGGGGATGTTTCTTTTGCAAAAAGGCATTTGTCAATTGTTGACATTTCGATTATTAACTCCTTGGGCTAACCATCACCACTCTTACGGCAAAAAATAACGCCGTAGCGTTAGAGTAGCGTGTTTACTCAATACTCAATACTCACGTATGCATGGGGAAATCCCGTGGGGCTCATGGAAGGAAGACGAAAAATATTAAGATATTTACTTTTGACAAACCCTATTGAGTAAATATAAAGAAAGATGTGAAGCCTCAAAAGTTCAAAAATCCGTTTACAAGATCTTAACACCTGCGAAACTAAAATTACAGGGTATAAGGTTATAATTATGCATTATGCATGAATATTGACATGGCGTGGAGGATTAACTTCACCATTTTTCACACTTGCTTTTTTTGTTTCTTCACACGCCAAAAATATGTCCGACCTCTTACCTCACACTATATTTTTGCACTAAAAATGGATTTTTACAGCGGAGGTTTTCATATAATTAGCTCTAGCCCTGATTCTCTTTGAGACAATCAAGATGGTCCAGAAACGAATCAACCCCAGGGATCAATAATTACACGCGTATTACAAGGAATGAAACGGCGATCCGTTTTTATAGCTTCAAGTGATCTCGTCTTCGGTTCATCTGCCGGTTAGGCTGGTTTTTATCAACATGCACCAAGCCCAGTATTTAATAAATATGGAGATCTGTGGGTAATATTAATATTATTCCCATTGTGGGCCCTACTACTGCGGAACATGGCGGGTCTATTGTGTGCCGAGGAACGAGTTGGCTCAAGAATTGTAATTGTACAAGTCAGAAGGTTTGTATCTTTCTGTAGGGAGCTCGCAGCATCTCTGACTCGATCTCTCAAATAGCTTCTTCTTCATTTTCATATTTTTTTTTGTATTTATGTCTAACGAGGAATTCTTGCTGAGCAACTTGACTTGGGCTGACCTAAGCCCGGTAGGGGGTTGGCCATGATAGGTGTGAAAAGTATTTCTACAGACCAAAAACCTTATCCATTCTCCAGCACCGACCATTCATCCACGTGGTTTCTTAGCGGGATTAAGAATACACGTTTACTCTTTTAATTCATAAATAAGCTCGGCGTGCTCGGCCCGTCACTGGATTTAAAAACTGGTTAATTTTCTAGGATACTTTATCATGGGCTAGTCAAAACATTTCAACTGAAACCGAAGTTCAAACTACCGAATCCCGGCAGGTACTACATGAGCATGAGATCTCTAAGCTGGAGCTGGAATTGAATATTAACGTGATTCTTCTCATTAGTTTGCTCTTATTCACCCCAAAAGGCCCAGATAACTCTTTGAATTTCAAATGACTCTTTCTTTGCCTTGAAAACTAAGATCCCTATCTATTTTAATTTCTAGAACAGTAATCGTTCCATCAATACATCCTATTCAAGGCACCT
>JAQFYT010001547.1:0-15931 GCA_034694925.1 Ceratophysella denticulata
CCACCCGCCCACCGCCATCCCTGTACCACGAGTGAGACGGAGGAACTCGTTAGCCCACATGCCCATGCCCACCATTGTCCCTGTTCTCCAGGAAATAGTTTGTTTGGTGGGAGTGAGCGGAGTTTCAGTACTATACGCCCACCATCGATCATGCTGAGGGGTGGGCCTTATGGGCCCACCCAACCCCCGCCGAAGAAATTCAATCTTCTCGATAAATTGGGACTTCGGAGAGACAATAGTTCTAGCAACGGACGGCCTTACAATGTGTGAATTTTAGAATATCTGTTCGATAAACGATAAGCCTTTTGTCGTTAATTAACTTCTAGTTACGCTTTTTAAGACTTCACTTTCATTTGCACTTTTTGTATTAAAATCTTGTTCCTTTTGTTGTAATTTGCAATGTAAAACGGCTGTTCTTTTGGTTGATAACTCTAATTATTGTTGCTGTTTCATATACCTTATTTTAATTATTGTAGTATATGACTAAACTGTAAAATTATGTGTAAGTAAACTACATTGACACTGGTTATATAGGTTTATGTCTCTATCTTTGATGTGCATGTTCTAAGGTAGAAGTCAAGTTCCTCGGTATGATGAGTTACAGAGTGGTATTTATGTTCATGGTATGAGTTTAAAGTTATGTTCGCAGTGTATTGAATAAAATGCGTGTAAATAACGCCTTGTTAAAATTGAAATTCATTTGAGGACATTGGATAATTCGATTTGTAGTTTGTTTGAGTTTATCATTTATTCGTGCGAGAATTTAGGTATATGATTAAAGCCATGAGATCATTGGATAGAGCAGCATGGGTTATCCTCACCCCTTCCTGGTGTCTGCCGATTGTACCCCGGACCTGGACCAAACTGACGATTCGAAGGACCAGCTTGATTTGGACTAAAGCGTGGGGGCGGTGTTTGTGGCATAGACAAAATGCTGTACTCCGTTTCCGGGTCGTCATATTCGATGTCGGGCGAAAATGGTCCGTTGGTTGGCGGAACGTTCTGACATGTGCCTCGGGGTGGCGTGGCAATCACATCGTAGTCCTGTGGCGGCGTAGCATCCATTCGCGGCGGGGTGTTAACCATAGTGTAGCCTTGTGGCGGTGTCTGACCGCGGGTCGAGTTGTAGGGTGGACCAAAGACGCGTGGCGGTGGGGTACAAGTACCCCCTGGCACAGAAGCTGCAGAAGTCTCCGGCGTTTTCACGGGGGTCGAGGTACCCATCGGCTGGAAACCGCCCATTGGACTTGGCGGCGGGGATAGGTTGACCGATGATGCATCCATGCCCTGGTAAGTACTGACTCCGGAAATACCACTGCCAGACATGTCGAATTGGTCAAAGCTCGGAGAAAATGGTTGGGACGAGGTCTTGTACATGCTTGGCGTGCTGACACTGGACAGTCCGCCACCGCTGAGGTAGGGCGAGAAGGACTGGCCAGGGCTCCAGTTCATATTCGGGGTGCTGACACTGGAAATCCCGGCACCGCTGGTTTGAAGCGGATTGTTGGTCAGGTACTCGTCGATGTTCGTGTCCATGGCGGGACGGCTGAAGGGCAGACGTCTGGGAATGTTACAGCGCTGTGGGGTGGGCGGTCGGGGCGGTGGTGGTGGAGGGATTCGGTTTCGTGGGGAATTGAGATGGCCATAGTCTGGTACATCTCCGTAGATCACCATTTGCTGCGCAAACATCGCCGATATTTTGGTTAGTAAATTTGTGTAATTCATAGAATAACGTATTTAGGCGACTTTCAAGGAAAGTTACCTTCTCCCAAACTTCATCACGCTCTTCAGGTGGGACCTGTTCCAGCATTTCACGCATGCGAAAGTGTTGTTCGTTTTCCCTAAGAACCCGCTGCTGGGCATCGTAATAACGCTGAACGTGGTCAAGTGGTCGGTAGACTTGATTTCCAGCATGGTAATCTTGGAAGTCCAGGACTCTCTGCCGCTCTTCCCGAGCTACAGCTTGGTCATACGGCATATCTCGATACAATGGATACTGGAGTACCAAGAACAACGGTCAGATTATAATCTGACGAATGAGATTTAGGTATTTTTTTTATTGATGTTGATCTTACCGGTCCGCCATTGTTTTCAAAATGGTACATAGCCCTGTGGTAGGACTCATCACCAGTCACTTCAATAATGTTGTTCTCCAGGTCATCGGACACTTCAGCGCGTGGAGGAGGTCGAGGAGCATTCCAACGGTCATAGTCCCCGTTCGTCATGGCATTAAGCCATTCCAAGTCCTCAGCTCGATTTTGAGCCCGTTGCTCATCTGTCATTGGGCGATGGCTTGGGGAAATAGCTTCGGCTGGGAAGTTGCCCTGAGCCCACGTCGGCATTCTCATTCCGTTCGCGCCATATTGGGGCTGGGGCCTTGGTCTGGGTTGTGGCATTGGCGGTGTTGGGGCCTGGTACGGGATGTACGGTGGTGGCGTACCGTTCGCATCCTGGTAAAAAAACAGGAATTCATGATTTAGGCTTACGGTCGCAATAAGTCTTGACCAATACCAGATTCAAAATTACCTCAGCTGCAATCATGGCAAACGCTGCAGAAATGCTCAAACTGGGCACGCTCATCAGGGTTTCGTCCGTGTTGAAAGTCGCGGTCGCGTTAGGCTCTCGTGGTGCCGGCACCACGTATTCACTGTATAGTTTAACGGGCTTTGGAGGTGATTTCCATTGAACATGTCGGAGAAATTGGTAAGGAGACGGTGGTGGGGACTCGGGCCATTGTCGCGGTGTGTAGTTAGATTGATTCCCTGGAGTCTGCATGGGGGTTCCAATTGGAGAAATGTTCGGATCCGGTAAAGCACTGCCCTGATTGGAATTAGGTGTGGAAGCACCTTGCGGAACCATCGGAGCCTTGCAGGCCGAATTCAAGAAGGATATTTCTCCATTTTGTGACATTTGATTCGTCATATTCAGCAAGGAATCTTGGGTCTCATTTCCGCTGTTTGGGTTGAGTTGGATTTTGCCTTCCCGCACCAGCTGAGCCCCGAGGGCGAGAATGGAGTCATCAGCCCAGGAGTCATTGTCAAAGTAACCTTCCCCGGGGGTTCCCATGGCTTGATTGGCATTTTGATTCGGCGCTGTGCGTGTCTGATTGAGATTACTAGAGTCTCCGTTATCCGGGATGTAGCCATCGAAGGAGTTGACCTCAGCTGGATTCGGGTCAGCGAAAGGATTACGTGTTGGTGTTGGACTCCGTGACCGTTGGCCAGAACTTTGATTACCCTGGTAATTGCAGGCACCGCCAGACAGCGAGGTAGCTTGTTGCCTGGGGGTATAAACAGCGCCACCTGGACTGACGTTGAAGCTGTTTCCCAGGGGCGGAAATCCGCCTGGAGGAGGGCTGAAGTTGAAGTTACCACCGGGTGAATGAGGGCTGAAGTTACCACCGGGTGCCGGATTGCTCCATGGATCCCCCGTTGGTGATGCATTCGGAGTAGCACCGAACCCAGCGAACGGGACAATTCTTGGTTGGATACCAGCTGGACCAGGATTGCCATAAGACGGGGACCTACCAAATTGAGCTGGGCCGCCGAATCCATCACGAGCTCCGCCGGCGAAGTCGAAAGTTTCGTTAATACCAGCACTCTGAAATCCGTAGACACGAAATACGTCAAGCTAGAAGTTGTACATACATACTTTCTCCGAATATGCGGCATAAATTATCAGAGTTATTAAAATTGTAGGCACCTGGTTTCCAAAGGCTTCAAAGGCCGCAGCATCCGCATCGATGATCCCCTTAGCATCGGCCCACTCGTCTTCACCCATGGGTCCCTGTGCCTGTGCTCGGTTCGGTGCTGGACATCTGGGGCTATAGGATTCGTCGTTCAGCGGTATGGAGTAATTCAGCGGCGAGGAAGGCCCTTGGTCCACATTCTGGGTATATTGCTGTAAGTAGGCTGTCTTTTGATTCGGTGACATGCCATGTATATGGATTCCAACTTGACGAGCATTCTGGAGTGCTCCTACCGGTGTCCATGGTTGCTAATTTGGGCAAAGGATGCAACGTTAGAATTTGTAGCTCGTGATTGGTTCTACATATGCCAAGGTATATATTTTGAATAGCCAACCCGTTGAAGTGCAAGTGCATCTGGTTCAAGGCTTCGCAGATACTCCCCACGAGCGTCAGTGTAGCCCACGCTAGGAAAGTTCTCCATGTTCCTTGCGGGTGAATCGATACCACTCCTGAGCATAAATCTGGCATAACCCCGACGCTGATTGTTGTCCACATTGTCCCCAATGTCACGAGTAAATGCATCCAAGAAGGCTTGGAAATCTGGTAGCTACGAGGAACAAATTATTGTGGTCATAAATCGAAAACCTCATTGAAAGGTGCTCAACGGTCGATTTAAAGAAATTCTTACATTCGGAAAACTTTCACGAGACGGGAAATACAGTGGCCCGCACTGTTGCTGACCAGCAGCTTTCGGCGGGGAGAAGCCACAAGTGGTTAAGCCTTGTCGCTAAAACGAATAACACATCGCAATATACAAAATGGTAGCCAAACGCGCTATTAACCGCTAAATGCGTGATAAATTCGAGCTTACTCCCGGAGAATCCGCATGTCCCAAAGAAATTTTAGCAGTTTCGATTTCTTGCTCAATCGTCTCCCTCTCTTGTAACAGCGATTCATGAATCTCAGCCTGATTTTCAATTAGTTGCAAAACTTCATTCAGTTGCGGTTCCAGCTCCTGACGTGCATGAATTTCTCGTTGTACAGCTGCCCTCAGTTCATTTACTTCTGTGACCATCATATTCCTCTCAATATCCAATTTCTGTTTTGTCGCTTCTAAATCCGCTGATCCTTTGTTAGAAACTTCGGTTAGCCGATTGACCCGCTCGACCAACTCTGCCCTTTCCCCCTGTAGCGTCGTCACGGACCCAACCAGTTCCCGTAACCGATTCTGAGCAAGGGTCACTTGGGCCATGATCCCAGCACTATTTCCGCTGCTGGAAGCGACTTGTCTTGATGTGATGCTGGCTTGGAGCGCTGCGATTTGGGCACGAAGCGATTCTTCGTCACAAGGGTCACCTTCTGCGATTTGACCATTGTCGACTATTGCTGGGGCAGGTACGGGAGGTGCGGGTGGTTCCGTCAGCGAATTGTCAGGTTCGTTATTTTCACTGAAGTATTCGCTACTGTCCGCCATTGGCCCAACGAGTATTCACCTGATGATGACCCCTGATTCGTGGCTTGGCTTTATTCTAATTTGGAATTTAGGATATATTTCACTTGTCAATTTTGAATTTAGAAGAGAAATAGGAGGATCTCTTCTAATTATGTGACCTAAATCGATGTTCTCGTTGGAAAATTTTGAAGGGAATGAATTTCCAAAATGCATTTTATAACCTTATCGAATATTGTTGACATTTTGAAACTAATTTTTTTCGGTAAATACAATCATGCTGGCGTTGCTGCCATGAGGTTATTCGTTCATTATATTTATTTTTATTCGATATTCCAAGAATTCGAATCATATGTATTGAATTGCATGGGTTTTTAGTACTGTAACAAACACGTAAAACTAATCCTAATATCAACAATCCTACGGAATCAAACGAGGTAGTAAACTGTAACTTCTAATTTGGTTAAAAACGAGATAAAAACTGGTTCAGTTAAGGGTTAAGTATATAAAAGGCACATAAGAATTACGGTTTTTTTATATTTACAAAACATGTAAAAATCACTTGAGAATTTTTTAAAAAATCAAACGCAGGCATTAAATTAAATGTGAGATTTAGAGTATAAGTATGACACATGACGCATGCATTGGTAATTGAGCTGACGTCGATTTCGGAATTACAAGAATTAATTTGTTACAGCGTCTGTCTATTTAATAACGAAGTGGATGATCGGGTGCACGATGAAGAACTTGACCAACTTCTTGTTCCAAATCCTGAATCCGGCGCATGTATTGAGTCAAGACTGACTCACACTCACTTACGTCGAAGCCTTGAAGGCTCGCTAGGGAGAGGGCAGGGGACAGGGTCAAGGATCTTCGAGGGGAATCTGAATCCTGGCGACCAGAAACTTCGCGGATCTGACCAAGATCATTATTTCGGGTATTCGTGAAGGGTCCATTTTCCAGGCGTACTAGTGAGGTCACTGCTTTATTGTCTCGGTATGCATGGCAATGAGGTCGATCTCTCCAACGCCGGACCATGAATTTCATTCGGTTTATAGACAAAACCACTTTTACGTATATCCTGAAATAATAAAGTCGCCGATAAGCACAATTTTCTCGAAAATATCCTCGACAGCTCGAAAATATCCGAAAAGCTTATTGTGATCGGTCACCGGAGACGTTTTGCATAAAATATTAAAATTACTTACCTAAATCGAGTTATCGGAGACCGTCGATTCAATAACCCAACCGACGAGGGATTGATGAGGACTTCCTTCTGCAGAATATCCGGATGCTCGAAGCAGGCTCCAGTCATATTTAGTAAAACTTTATAACCCTGAATAACTGTGGTCAAATACTTCTTTTGCCAGGTCAAGGCTTTACGGTAACTCTTGGTTCGTAAGTACATTTCAATACAATGTGAACCCGCATTGATCTGAAATTTTGAAAACGTTTGAAGTTTGAAAACCGCACAGGGTAGGTATGCAAAATGTCATACGCAAACCAAGCAAGAGAAATACTGTGAGGCAAAAGATGATTTATTACTCAAATCCGAATAAAATTGTAGGGAATGTTAGAATAGGTAAAGGTCAAAGGTCAAATGTGAACGGAAAGCGTAGGATTATGTAGTATGGTGGGTGATATGTGAGTGATGAAAGCAATCAGCGACAGACTGGGCCTTGGCCTTTGACGACTGGCGGAGGTCCGGCACGAACAGTGGAGCTGGGCGGCGTAACCATCCCACGGTTAGAGTTCAACCGGAGCTGACCCTGGGCACTGGACGGGACAGGACAGGAAATGACCTGCGTTCCAAGCTGGTATGGGCTTCCGCAGTTGTTCTCCATCGTGAAGGTCCGATTCATGCCCGGTGACGGCATGGAGCACTAAAAATGCGGAAAAAGGTGGTAGGCAAAGCTAAGGATTAAGGATGGACAGGACAGGAAAGGCCTAGGTATAAGCATACGTTATTTTACATATACAGCGAAACCCTGATCAATGCTTCGAATTGGAAGGCAGGTAAAATGTCCAATTATCGGACCGGGTTCCTTGTGTTAATTTAACGGTGCATGCAGGGTGCGTGCAAGTGCATAACAGGGTTTCACAATAGAGGCATATAGGTAAATCTGTAGGTGCTAAGACTACGAAACGCATACATTTTACGATACTTACATTGTTGGCTGATGAAGGACGAGCTTGACCCTGTAACAATACATGGCGTAATTTCAATTTCGCAGCAATATTTTATATTTGTGCACTAATGATTATTACCAAACTCATGAACAATAGATGTACTTACAGCAACAGACCGAATCCGAGAGCTGAGACTCTCCAAGTCCAATTTGAGTCGATCATTCTCACGTTTCGTTTGAAGATCAATTTCCTTCTGTCGCTCCAAACTTCGTACTGACTCCTGGAACTTGGTCTGGAGAGTATTCCGTTTCAAAATCTCATCCGTGAGTTCCTTGGTAGTTTGCTGAATGGCACATTGAAGATTGTTCCGCTCCTCAGCCATTCGACTCACAAATTCATCCAGTTGACGACCACGAATTTCATTGGCTGCTTCCAGACCCCTCAGTTTACTCTCCAGACTTGATTTCTCCCGTTCTAAACGAGTGACCAGAGTTGAGGCTTCCTTGATCTGTCGCTCCGTCTCACAGCGTCCAGCCTCAGTTTCACCTTGACCCTGGTTTTGTTGATTCAGGCGTCGTTCTAACTCTTCACGCTCCTTGGTCAATTTCTGGACTTGTTCAAGCAGAGCCTGCTGGGCGGGATTGGCTGGGGCACACTCCGTTGGCGGTGGGGCCATAACTAACGTCGAGCCTGGTGGTGGCGGAGGGGGTGAAGGTGGGGCTGCTGCGGTTTCCGCACCTCTTGCTGCCTCTGCTGCAGCTGCAGCAGCTTTCGTTACCTCCACCGCTGCTTTCGCTGCCGCCGCCTCTGCTGCTGCTGTGGCTGCCGCAGCCGTTGCAGTTGCTGCCTCTGCCTTTTGAGCTTTTAAATTTTCAATCGTGAACTCTAGCTTGGCTTCGAGACGAATTTTGTCATCCTTGAGCTGTCGGATTTCTTCAAGCAGTTCCCCTTGGACGCAGTCAATTGGAATACACGGTGAGCGTTTCTTGGGCACAGTTCCTTGGGACTGGGAACCGAATGGTAGTTGTGCTCGACTCGCCTCAGAACGATTCATATCCTGTGAAGCTACCGGAGGACCACCGGGAGCCACGGTCATTCCACTCGGAGGACGGGAGGTCGTGCCACCACCACCTGATGCAAATAGACCGGGGACATTTGTTTCCGGTTCCTGTGACCCAGGAGCTGCGGGACGGTGTACCATTACTCCGCTCTGAGCAATGGGAACTTGAGAAGGATTACTGCTCGACGTAATTCCGGTTGGAGCTTCGACTCCAGCCGGGTTCTGCAGTTTAGAACCTGATGTCGAAGGGGATGAGGAGTTCAACTCACTGTCGTTGGTTCTGTCCAATGAAGCATCCTTTTAAATTGAAAAATAATTCTACTTATACAACATGCAATGACAAACCGAATACTCACTGAACTGAACTGAACTATTTAACATGTATTTCAGCAATTTGCAATGAGTATTGACTTCAACGCTTGTTTCATGCCCAAGAAATCTGCAGGACTCTATAACACGCTTTTATACTCTACAATCTAAAATTAGGTAATTACTGCGGCTGACGTATTTGGCCCAATTGTGGTATTAGTTTTGTCCCTGGCATCAAATGAAGAGGAAGGAGAATCGTAGCCTAAATCCTCATCGTCTTGGGTAACCTCGCCCTTTAAAAGATACGAAATACATATTAGCATTTAGCATTAGATTTGAATATATATACACATCAACACCAGGTAACTGGTAACTCTTACACCGTTCACAGCAGAAGTAAAATTAGCGTCCACAGATCCAGTTCCAGGACCTGAAACATCGCTTGGATTGTCGATCTCGCCCTTTGAAAGAAACGAATGAGCGTCAGAATAAGATATGGTTCCTGTTACGGTTCGGGTTCGGATATAAATCTTGGTTCTGTTATAACCGAACCGGTTCGTATGTAATGCTGTATACGGTTTTCGCCCATTTAAATACCATTAATTCAGCTAATCAGAATTCGTTAATTATGGAATCTGGACCAGAATTTAGTGCTCTTTCTAATGGTGCCCTCGTTAGCATTGCTAACCTGCTGCAGCATTGTCAAATAACCCATTAATTGGAAACACTCCAAGACGGGTCAGAGTCATTTGACATTTTCAGAATGAAAAAATATTCTGAACTTAAAAACTAATTACACCATTGAAAAGAGCGCTAAATTCTGGTTCAGATCTCAGATCCAATAATTATCAATTACGAATTTGCTTTTCATGGTACTTAATTGGCGAAAACAGTATACAATATTATATACGAACCGGTTCTGTTATAACAGAAATAAGATTATATCCGAACCGTAACATACAAATCCATACCAGGTAACTTTAATACAAATATATGATTAACTTACACCGTGCACAACAGCAGTAAGCAAATTAGCGTCAACAGCTCCAGGACCTAAAACATCGTCTGGATTGTCCACTTCAACATATCCGGTCATACCGTCGTCGCCGACATCTGAGTAGGACTGTGCACAATATCAAATTAGGCTTAAACTGACATTTAAGAATGCTGATTACTAATAAAACACTGTACTTCACCTCATCTTCCCCTCTATCCTCTCGATCTTGGGACATTTGTTCCAGAAAATGACGGCGTTTGTTCTCAGGTGAAATTCCCCAAGAACGCAGATCATTCACGGAATCAATGCCATGGAGCGTATTACTGGAAAGCCGCTTCCCGAGTCCTTTCTGCTTCGGCTTGACCTCATCGAAGCGGTAGAAGGGTGGGATGAGTTTCCGGTATCCCTCAAAGGAATGGCGTCGTCCTGGATCCCCAGCTGAAGACGGGCAGCCGCTCTTCGGTGAAGGACATGGAGGTGGATCTTTGTAGGATCCACCTTTAACTGTGACTTTTGGGACGGGTGCAACTTTTTTGGATCCGACACAGTCTTGAATCACGGGTATGGAGGGTGCTGGACAGCAAACAGGCGGTGGACAGCAGACGGGTGGTTTCGGCGGACAACAGACCGGTGGTTTTGGCGGGCATGCCTTGGGTTTAGGTGGACATTCAGGCATTGTAACTACTTAAAGATGCCGTAACCCGTAACTTAACTTAAAACCTTTGAATTTAGAACACACTAAAAATTAGAAGGGTGAATTTAGAATTTTGACACACTAGGAAGTGGTGGTGCTCGTAATGCTTTGAATTTTGAGTGAAATACCTGACCATTCGATTCCGGTTACCGGAGACGTAGCGGAATTTTTTCGCAGTTTACAAACTATGTAGTATCACACCATATTTCCTTGGTAACAATAATACAATAAGTACACCCCGATTTCATGCATTGATTCGCGTTAAGTTAGGTTAGGTTAGAATACATATAAACATGCTTAACTTAGGCGTGAAAACCACGCTTTATTCTGACACAGGGCTACGCGTACAGCTACAGACGTGAAGTCAATACTCATTGTCATTGCATTATGCATTAGCTTAGCAAACATGATCGTATCGTAAGTAACCGAGTTTCAATTTGCAACTTTACCTGTTGTTCCACAAATTCCTTCTGTCTTTCATCCGAATCCAGACTCCGATTGAGCTCAGGCACTGTAGACAATCTGTCAAACCGCACAGACTGCACATTTCTGAAAACTTCCGGTGACCGTTTCTCAAAATCTCCGTCCATCATCCAACTCCTGAAGTCACGTTTCGACTTGGGTTGAATCCCTTCATTGGGTGTTGAATGAATTGGGTTATGAACTCCAGAAATAGTTGATATGTCCAGAACATCGTGAGGATGTGTGAAGTAGTCTGCACCGGGCTCAAGAACGAGAGGGTGTGTTTGAATACCGATCTCATTCGTGAATTTAGATCTCGGAGGAACTGAATCTGTTTGAACAAATGAGTTCTGTAGACTGGATTTTTGCTGTTTCTTATCGGTTTGGACGGAGGAAGAAGCAGTGCTAGGTTTTCGAACATGAATTGGCTCCCGTTTGGTGGAAGAGGTGTATTTTTGGAGCAGAGCTTGAGTCGCTGCTTGCTTCTCGGTCATGTCTTGAACCTGTAGTGCAGAAAGACAATCCGTGGGAATACAAAAACTAATCATTATAGATAGTACTATGCGCTCTGCTTTGCACCCATGCAACTGAACTCGCGCCATATTGTGAATACGGATGGCTTCAAATCTCGAAACCTATGCTTTCACTCACCGGTCCATGCTATTAGCATTAATGTGTGAGTGGAAAGATAGGTTGGTCCATGCTATTAGCATTACGAGTGAGTGGAAGAATAACGGTCCATGCTATTAGCATTACGTGTGAGTGGAGGGATATAGGCTTTGAGATTCTGAGCCATCCGACTCTACAATACATACTCTGACTCACACTACAAAAACGTGAAATCAGGGCAAAGTTTGTAAGATCTTTTTTCGAAATAAGTGCTAAAGGTCAGGCAGAGTGTTCGAGTTACAGACCTGTCGGTTCTAATGGGTCTTAGTTTAACCAAAGTTGCAAAAAAACTACAAACCTCCATCGTTTTCAGGTGAAGCTGTCCTTTATGCTGCTCCAAATCTTCAGTCAGAGACTTAACCCGAGCTCTCAGACCCGTCAAAGTGACTGCATTCGGTGATGGCTCGAAACGAAGTTGATCAACTCGACTTTGTAAATCAGAGATTTTTAGTATCTGTTCCTTCATGGTTTCTTGTGCAGCCAATTTCTCAATCTCGAGTTCCTGTAAAGAAAAATCAATTCAAAATCATTGAAATACATTACGCACATACACTTTGTTGTAAACTACACATCATTTTGTAATTACCTCTTGGCGCTTCCGAGCTTGCTCAAACCTCATTTCTGTATCCCTCAACTTCTTCATAATCACTTCCTCAAATCGTACAAAACTCTCAAAATGGGTATCGAGCCGTCGAAGGCCGTCTGCCAGATCAGCCCCAGTAATCTCACGACCCTTGTCCTTATTGAAGTAACTCAATTCTCTCACAGACACATCTTCCGTTGACACAGAAATTGCTCCAGAGCAAGAACTCGCCGGGCGTGATGACCACTTGAAATTATCCATTTCATTTAGCTTCACTTCTAAACGGGAAGCCAGGTCGTGAACCTACAATTATTGTTATCAAAGAAACCATAAAGCATGATTCGCTTACATTAAACATTTTACAAATTCAAATTATTTTGTACAAACATGCGAGAATAGTTCTTCATGCAATTCGGATGCAGCAGTGACGAAAGTATCTTCTGAACTATTCATGCCCTGCTCGAGCTGTTCTTTTCGAATTGACTCAGCTCGTTCCAAGGCTTCCACCAGCATTTGATTCTGTTCCTTTAGTTCTCCAACATTAACTGTGGTTGAGTCAATTTGTTCTTCGAGATCACGAATGATTTCACGTAATTCGTATATCTATTCAAGAAATACAAGAAAATAACAAAATACGGTATAATGACATAATTCGAGGTGCAGGATACAGGATCAGTCCAAGAACTATCGAATATCGAATTACTTTGCCAACTGCAGACTTGAGCTCATCCTCAATTTTCTCCGATTTCCCGACCAGCTCTTGCTCGTAATCATTCGCTTCTTTGAGCCGAATATCATAATCATCCATTTCCAGTTTTTGATTTGAAATGATGTCATCCAGCCGTTCTTTGTCTCGTCGAAGTTCTTCCATTTGAACTTGTGCATCTTCCATATTTCGATGGAATTCGTCACGTTCCAATTCTCGCTCAGCCGTCTGTTCTTCTAAATACCGACGATTCACTTCATATTTCTTTTCCAGAACAGAGAGCTGAAGTTTCAAATCTTCCACAATGCTGACCGGAACTTCGGATGACCCACGACCTTCTATAATGTCACCGTCATCAATGCAAACGGGTGGTGTTATCGTGAGGTACTCCATCTTGACTCGACTCACTTGATAATGTTCGCTCGCGCTTTGACCATTGAAATTATTGGCCGTTGAGTCCGTCAGTGATCCGTCCACGTCGAGTTCACTTCCTTCAGGTGACAGTCTCGAGGAAAATGAAACTAATCTCCGCTCTGCACTCTTTCTGGAATCTTCAAGCTAAAAACAAAGGAAAAAAATCGTTAAAAACCGCGCGCAGCCGGAAAACATGAAGTAATAATGACTGCACCTAACCTGAGCCATTTTACTCTTGAGTTCTAAAATCTCTTCCGCTGCCACTCTGCCAGCCTCTTCTTTCTGCTGCCGGAGTGCCTCGAGGTCAACCCTGAGCTGAATCTGGGTTTGATTTTGAGTGTCAAGATCACGAGCGTAGTTCTGTTTCAGCCGATTCATTTCCATTACTTGATCATCGTACAGGGTTTGCACATTTTTAATAATTTCAGTGAATTGAACTGGGTCAGCAGAACTCAATGACTCTCTGACGCTGACAAGCTCTTTCCGCAAAACCTCAATAGTATTTTGAAATAACTTGCACTTCTCTTGTACCGCTGCAACTTCCAGGGTTGGTAATTGTGACTGTGTTTGTAGAGAAATATCAAGAGTTGCTGCGGGTGGTTTGCTTTGCGAAGAGGAATCCGATGTCTGAATAGTCTGGGTTTGAACGGAAATCTCGGTAGTCAGGAATCCTGTCCCCGCTTGGGCAGAAGTATTTGTAAACTGAGTGTTATCGTCAAGGAAAGCCTGTGTGGAAGTGTCGACATGATCTTGTACGGCTTGAGATGAGGTGTCAATCATGGTCATCCAGTAGTACTGCGTAGCGTTGTCAATGGTCGGGTTTCCAATTTGAACTGAAGTGTCAGCTGTTCTAACATTATCCTCTTGAAAACTGGTTTGCACCTCTTGGGAGAGAGTTGGTATAGGTCGAACTATGTTGACTGGAAGCTTGTCACGGTATTCGAATTCGTCTGGCAGGGTCATGAATGATGTGACGTCAGTCGGCGGGGAACTGTTTCGAAATTCGGGTATTTGGGCTCGAAGAAATTCCATCTGTGTATTTTGTGTAATTTTGTGTAAATGGGAAAATAAACTATAAAATCTTATAACGTTTAACTAAGTTACACACTTACTTCTAAAGCGAGGCTTCCATAGTTAGATTCACATACTTGCTTCGCGGTCAACGCTTCTTCCAACGAATGCTCAAGTTCTTTCATAGTTTTTTCCTTGAATTCAAGAACTTTTTTCAAGTGTGCGACCTGTAAAGACACAGGCGCTGTCGTCAGTCCAACATTTATGGGTAATTCTGTAATACAGAACATGAACATACCGTTTCCAGAACGTCATCCGGAGTCTCGCTGTATGCTTGTATTATATTATTATTCATCTGAGTCTGAAGCGGCAATGTGGCCTGACTTTGACCTCCTGCGCGAGCTGCATATCCAGCCAAGAGGGAGTGCTCACTGGGCTGATTGTATGAGAGCACGAATGAGGACACGCTGAATGAATCCTTTCCGGGTACGGATATGTGACGCTCATTCTCTTTCTCTTGATTATTGGAGTCACTTGACAGTCGGCGGTCGTGTTCTTCTTCCAGCTCACGGTCTGATACTGTGGAAGAGTCGAAGGGGATTCCGTTGATGAATGAATCGGAGGTCAAATTGAGCGTAGGCGAGAAATATTCCTTGGCATTGGAGCAGTCAATGCTCCTCTCCAGGTCCAGGTCATTCTCATCCATCTCAGCCTCAATCATGGGTTGAATGTCCAAGTCAGGTGCCAAGACAGGAATCCTTTATAAATACAAAAGCTGGTAAAACAAAAACACATAGAATTAATTTTAGTTCAATATCTCATCGGATGTCAATTGAAGAGGCCTCATTAAAAATTAAAACAAGTTTTGGCCTAAACTTTTTGACATGTTTTGTCCTAAAAAACAGCGTTTTCATATTTTTTCGACTTTTTAAACCTAACCTAACCTGAATACACTTAAATCCAAACTTTAATATAATCTTTCTTAGCATAAATCACGTTACTAATTTCAATAAAATCAATGAACAACCGTATGATTTCTCGAAAAAAAATGAACAACCTGAAAACTTTGTTCTTATAGGACAAAACTTGTCAAAAGTTTAGACCAAACCTTGTTTTAATTCATACATCATAATTAGGCCATGAAAATATTGATTCTATCTTATCTTACATCTTATACGGTCAACTCAACGGTACGGTTTTTGTCATGTTGTCATCTCACTTACAATTTACCACACACCACACTTCACACTTACAATTCTTACGTCTTAGCAATTTAAATAGTTGATAGAACTTTGATCAGTACAGTATTCAGTTGTCAGTTCAATACACAATATTTGATATTACACAATTAATACAAATTAGAAAAAGCTGTTTATCGTAGCAAAAAAAAAGAATTTAGCAAGCAATAGCCATAAGTTCAGTGAAGGCAATGCTCTTTTTTAGTTATGTTACCTGTCACCTGTGACCTGGAATAAAACGGCAGATGTGACGGCTGACGGCCAATCATAAGCAGCAACTTACATAAAAACGTACCAAACTTTCAACATTTGACGCTATGTATATTATGCACTGCTGACTGCATGTCACATGTATATTTGCTTGCGGTACTGGCAAATGGGATCACACACTCACAGAGTTAGTCTAATGTTGAATGTTGACTGTCAAATGTACGAAATCTAGCCTTAAGGGTCTTGTGTAGAAACTAAATATTTAGCGTTAATTGGGATTTAATTGTCGGCTATAGCTTGGCCAGGGTGG
>JAQFYT010001548.1:0-15927 GCA_034694925.1 Ceratophysella denticulata
TGTCAACGTACCGGTGTGCACTACTGCGTTGATAGACTTGTTTACAGGACGTGACGGATTATTCTCTACGATTTTAATGTTAAGATATTAGATTTTCTGGATCACTCGAGCGCCCGCAGGCCCTTGAGCAGCATCTTGAAAAAATAACCTAACTTATAGAATAGGTAATTGTAGATGTTTAAACCTAAACTAGCACGACTTTTACTGTCACGGTAGGCTGTGCAGAATTCTATCTTCTCAATGCAGGATTATTTTTCCATTGTAAAGAATCTAATTTGCCAAAACTTGAATCGCCTAGTACCCTTTTGGTGGCTAAATCTTAACCACGGTTTAGGTTTTGACTATTGAGCTCGTCGGCTCTTTAGTTCTTGGTTACACATGCTTTTAGACGGTTTAGGATTTAGGCTGTTTTGGTTGGCTCCCAATCGAGAAATATGTTTCATGTGAATGTTGCATAAAAAAGGAAGTTGTGGCCAGTATATGTAGCTCTTGAATGCAAATAACCGAAAGATGGACATTTGGTGTCCGGGTAGCCGAAGTTTTAAATTCTGAAACTGAGTCCGGTGTTCCGTGACAGGAGGTCTCCCTGTCAGGGTGGACGGAGAGTGGTCACATATTTCTGGAGTTCCTCTCCAGTGGTTCGGACGAGGATTATATGCCTCATTCTCCTGTCCAACCGAAGGGAACGGAGGAAGTTGTGAGCAGGAAGCCGGGTGTGTACTTGGGAAGGAATAGGAAACGGCAGGAAGGCGACAAGAAATGATTTGGTTCCAAATACAACCTGACAGTTTCTTATTCCGAATACAGCGATTTGTACTTTCTCCCTCTCTCTCTCTCGAGCTCTTCTTAAAAAGAACGGATTTTTCTTCCCTACTTTTCCTCACTTTCTTCGTGTGACAAGATAGAAACAGCTTTCCGGTCGATAGCTTATTCCTCAACACCAAGGACAGTCTAACGAGCCTCACAACTCCGCTCTCACACTACACTACTACACTTGAAGAGAGGACGACGAAGGGATTCTTCCGCTAATGCATATAATCTCCACTCAACATGCACTGTAACGTCATATCTATTCCGGCCCTACTAGATATCTACTTCCTCATCCAATCCCATTCTAGCATGTATTGGATTGGATGCATGAGTGTTGGAACAACTTTGTATGTATATCTGCTCAAGAATGGAGTTTCTTTGTAGATTGTTCCACTTTATCCGGCCGCATTCAGCAGAGTCGCTCGCTTGGAAACAGATTCTTTTTTCGTGCCAGATGCTCTGAAGTTGAATGGAAATATGAAATATATACAATTGGAGAGATGTATGTGAAATGAAATTACAGCAGGGATATGGATGGATATCGAGCAGCACGCAAAGAGGAACGGTTTGTGACATGTAGAGCTGTGAGGAACCTGATCTCAGCTCGCCATTCTGATCTGACCTCATATGAAAATAGAGGATTTAGGGTATGTAACCAGTAGGTAGGTAGGTAGTCATAAAATAAAGGAATGCGGCACACACGCTACCTTCAATGTTTGAAGAAATGTACCTCTGCCCTGAGAACTGCATAATTTTCACTCGTCTCCGATCTCCGACTCAAACGGGAGGCAGGAGGGCCGAGGGAGACTGTTGTGTGTCTGTCGCTCCGTTCTAGTTATGTGCATTTGGAACGAGATCACTGCGTGTACATAAATGATGCATGTTTCCACAACATTCACCCGACACCAGCTCATCTGACCGAAAAAGGAAGAAAAGTTATTCCCTTAATATTTGCATAACAAATAGTCTATGTGCCAGTAATCGTTTTTCCGTCGTAGTCGGGATCCTGGGCAAACCGTGCTGGAGTTCGTAAAATAGTTTTTCTCTCCTCCCAGCCCACCTACCACGCCCCCGCCTTTGCTCTTCTTCTGCAGCCGTGTGAGCCGCGTAAAGACTCTAATCTTCTCCGATATGAGTGAAAGTATGGGGAAAACGAGGGCTGGGGCTCGAAAGACGGAGAAAAAGTGTAAGTGTAGGTTTTACAACATTGCAAAATGGAAAGTATCCCATTCTAGCTCCTATTGAGAGGTGTAATAGAAGTAGCGGGTGTGTGTGTGTGGGAGGAGATACCGTGTGCGGCCTATTGCATTACACATGTAAATATGCGTACTTACACTTAGAGGAGATGAAGGATGGGCCCTGTAGCCAGAGAATTGAGGATCAGGCTCCCCTATTTTATGTCCCACTTGCTCTCTTTTTTCCTCTCAATGTTCTTTACGGGCTTTTGTCTCAAGGAAGACAGCACACAGTAAACACCGCACTCCTTCCTGATAGATATATTCAGGAGTGGCTTTTTGACACGAAGTGATCGGGGTGCAGGGTGAGTTGGATTACGGAATTAGTGGTGACTGATTGCGGAGGTGCATGACCGCAACATAGAAAAAACTGCTTGTTGGCGGGGTCAGAGGGTCTGGATGCAAAAGTGGAAAGATGATGGATTTCCATTCCTCCGTCTCCAGAGAGACTCCATCATCCTTAAGGAACTCAAATAAATGCCGAGGCATCTCCAGACCTAGTAGCAGTAGCACAATAATACCCACCTTCTTTCCCGCACAAACTTATCTCCTGTCATCATTCAAACTGCGCTCCACTGTCAGACCATCAACAAGAAGTCTCCAACCTTCACACACTACCAACAACCTCTCAAGACGCCATGATACCTGATACACTTTAACCCCGACCTCGACCATACACGCTACGAAAACATATTCCTTTACTGGTGCTCAGCTTCTGAAAAGGCTACGACGAGCGTGGAACGTCTGACATTGAATCAAGATATTCAAGTGTTTTCATTAAACCTATACTGCAAGTAAACTTCTACGTATCAACATGGGCATACTCCCACAACATCAAAACATCAATAATTGTGTTAAAAGATAATAGCTCTCGGTAATTGAAATTGGGTTACGAAATTTTACTCCGAAGCCGTCTATTATTGGAGCTTATGCATATCGAGATCTAAAATCTACTTAAATATATCGTTATCGTACTCATTGACTCACAGACTCACTACTGGATGCTCAACAAAGTTGCAACCAGGACCATACTCATTATATTAGCTTCAAAAATCCAGACATGATATTATATTACTAGTGCGAAAATTAGTTACTCTGAAAATCACGGACTGTGGCTTTATAGAAAAGCTTAGGTATACCTCACACAATAAATTCTATGCAAGGCTAGACAAGATAAAATTATTTCGTCTAGGATTATTTTAGTTGCTCAGTAAAGAGTGCATTTAATTCAGTCGTGAGGGAATATTAATTCTCCATTCGGTCCCTACTTACACAAATTCTCGGGCATTCAACTTCTGATTTAGCTGAGCTGAGATCTGCACGGATGCGTGACATGTGATCCAGGACTCCTGGTAATTCCCTCCTGGAACCTCAGTCAAATGAGTTGAATAATGATTCGAGCAGCACTTAGAGTGCGTCAGCGGCGAATACATAGGAATCCGAGTCGGGAACTACAACAGATATTCCTAGCAACGGATCAAGCTCAATTAAATCCGCTTCTACTTAGAGTAGACTGAGGACGACGTAATGGGACTGAAATGGGAGAGCGCATTAAGCTCCGCTCCGTCCGATTGAATGTACAAGAAAGCATTGGGATCAATTAGAGACGAGTTGGAGTAATGATGAATGTTTAATTTATTAGGATTCCGCTTGCTGTTCCAAGGCATTGTCAGGCCGAGTCTCTGTCGTCGACTCTTGGCTCGGATGCAATACAATAGCTCACGATTTAAATTTACATAAATACGCCGAGCCCATGACACTAAACACATATTAGATTACTGGGGAAGGAGCCCGAGCTCAATATAATATTAATCCCCCGCTCCTCTGTCGGATTGAGGAACAACATGCAAATGAGGTTAGAGCAAGAAAACGCCTCGCATTCCAACCCAGCTCACTCCAGTCACTCACTCCAGTCAGTCTCTGACCTCTCTTGTCCTCCATGGGCCCTGGTTGTTGGTTCCCTTGACTCTAGACCCAAACTCTCCCCTCGAGCTCCAAATCTTTAATTAAATAAATGGGCAGATCTAGACTGTAGAACAGTCCAGAGCCATTATCAACTCTAAAAACGTCAAAGAGAAAGCTCCAGGACCTCGTTATCCAGCTATAGACGGGCAACTTGCCCTCCCCTCTAGGGCAAAAAAGGGCTGTAGGGCAGAGAATTCATAAGAGGGCAGGAGGGCAGAGAATTCGAAATAGGGCAAGAGGGCTGGAGGACTGAGTTGTCAGAAGAGTGAAGGAGGGCTGAGGTGTCGGAAGAGGGCAGGAGGGGATGAGGGCAAATTTCTTGCCCGTCTGTCAGAAATGAAATAGTGCGTGTATGTATCAAGTACATTCATGATATATGCTATGCAAAGGCATGGCATCATGTGTGTTGTGTTGGTGTGATGAAATGAGAGCTTTGCTTAGCACTTGCCGTGCCGTGATGAAAGGATGAAAGATGAAACTCGCTTTGGCGGCTGGAGAAAATTTTCAAACGTCGTCATAATTCTTAATACATAATACGCATAGATAAACATTAACATACCTAAACCTAGTACATAATGCAATACAACATAACAATTCTGACAAGGCTGAGTTAACTAACAGAATAGGGCAAAAGAGGGCTGGAGGGCAAGACTTCAAAAGAGGGCAGAGAATTCGAAATAGGGCAGGAGGGCTGGAGGGCTGAGTTGTCAGAAGAGGGTAGGAGGGCAGGATGGCTGAGTTGTCAGAAGAGGGTAGGAGGGCAGGAGGGCTGATGTGTCGGAAGAGGGCAGGAAGGCAAATTTCTTGCCCGTCTATGTACCCTGCTCTTTGGCTTAAGAAGTAAAAAACAAAAACACAGAAACTGCGTCAATAACAGCGTGAACAATGTCTCCTATAGTTTCAAATACTTTCAACCCATACAAAAATCGCACATCTATAGTACTAAGCCTGAGTAAAAAACAGTACATACAAATGCGTATGAAAGAAATCAAAGGTTTGATATGCACAGGTCTCTTGCTGTGCATATCCATGTATCAAACGTCTCATTTGGGATAAACAATTTAATGAGATTTGATACATATCTGGTTTGAGACATGTATATCGGAGTGTCAGCTCCTGTTGCATATCGCACTGATAACTTTTCAGGTGGAACCTTGAACGAAGCTTTTAATAATTCCACCATGTTCTAAATCTTGACTGCTTCCTGAAATTTTAAATATTTAAAATCTGCCTTGGGTTTAAAGTTGAAAAGAGGCTTAGAATCAATATTACAGTAGGGGGTTATGGAGGCGGTGGAGGCACTTCCGCTTTTGGTAAGCATATTAAATCCCGTTCCAGATAAATAATCCATCCCCGTTAAGATGTCACTTCCACATCACGCACGGAATTCCGTTCTTACTCGAGAAGCTTATGCTGCAGAATTTAATTTCTAAATAAGGTAGTATTGTTTTATTTTATACTGATATCAGTATACGTCATATCTTATGTCCCAGATTACAGCTGGTTTAAAATTATTTAAGATAATCAAATAATAATCCAAGTAAGCATCCTATAAGCTTCAAGCGAATCTAAGACGTTTCACCGAGAGACAGTTCGTAGTGCGACAGTTCGTAGCGCCCAGTTCGTTGCGGCGACAGGTCGTAGCCAACCCAGTTCATCGCAGCGACACTTCGTAGCCGGCGACGGTTTGTAGCAGACAAATTCAAAGCACGACAATAATTGCTTTAACCATGACCGATTAAACCTTATCTTCATATGATTGGATGTTCTTCCCAGTCTCGAATTTAAACTTTAAGGCCCAAGTTGACAATAAACAAAAAAAATAGTATTAGTTCAGTGCTTTCATTAAACACGAATGATTTTTTAAATAAAAATCTTTAAGTGTATTCTGTTTCTTCTTTGAAAATCAGTAACTTTCATTAGGTACATCAGAAAAGAAAATAGGCAGAGAAAAGCAGTCCTTGCAATTTTAGGTAAAATAAAATAGTGAAAACCTGTTTACAGTACAGATTTAAAGGAAAATACGTTTATATTATGGTGGTCCATTTAAACAGCTGGAAGAGGGAAAATTCGACCTTGTTCACTCTTTTGCGCTGCACAGCGGTCGCTTGTTTAAAAAAAAAGTTCAAATTCTATTGCAAAATTAGAATTGCACAATGAAGTTTGGTTTAATTAGATATATCATATGCAATTGTTCGACTTTCGGAAGTATAATCTACGAGAAAAACATTCAGCGTCACCCTGTACATAATAACCGTCGCCGGCTAAGAACTTTTGTCCGCGATGAACTGGGTTGGTTACGAATTGTCGCCGGCTACGAACTTTCGCCGCGATGAACTGGGTTGGCTGCGAACTGTCGCTGCGATGAACTGGGTTTGCTACGAATTGTCGCCGCGACGAACTGGGCGCTACGAACTGTCGCACTACGAACTGTGTCTCGGTGAAACGTCGTGCAACGGCTTCAAGCATACTCCCATCCGGAAGTAAGGTATTACTGAAGTCAGTGAAGAGCTAGCAGGATTGTCTAGGTCGACGAATCGTCTAGCGTCTGGAAGAAAAGATGAAATAGGAGATAAGGAAAAGCTTTATAAAATCCTGTGAAACACTTAAAATCAATGGAGAAGTATTAGATTCTGACGCAAAGCTACGCAGGAATACGCAATATCAGAATCTCTCTAACTTAAGTATTAGCCTAAAGCCTAACTTTGTTGTAACATGGAGTTCAGTGCTGTCTGTGATTCTAGGCTACTGCGGAAGAAATAAAAAGAAGAGCATGGAATCCTTCTATGTAGTGAGGAAGATGTACCTAAGGACATACAGATACACTGAAGACTTGGGAGAGAGGTTCGGCAGCGGGCGCCTTCTAACCGCGTTCACCTTCGCATTCCTCCGCTCGACTGATCAAACGTTGAACTTTCTCTATTGGTTTCTTCTTCACGTTCCTCCCTAGCACCCCAGACTACCTGGAAATATTTAACATCAGACGCCAAACATGTTCCACCCTACAGCCAGAGGAATGCGGGCAAAAACAGAAAAACCACAATTTCACAGTACTCTTCACACAATATTCTTTTCGGGCTAACCACCTTGGGTAGTCTGGGCTAGGCCGAAACGGCCACCGCTGCCTCATCCGTATACCAATGTGTGCGTATGCCACTCGACAGAATCTGTTCAATCCAAAGTTTGTATCAATAAATGCTAACACCGCAGCGATTCTGGGTTCCATGCCTGTCTCCTCCAATTTTGCGACATTTATTACTTATAACCAGCATTCCGTATTTACACTATATGTTGACATGTGGAAGCCTTAATAAAGGATATTTTAAAAAATGTATTAGCTTACGTGATAGAACAGCTTAGTAGCCAATATGACGCAGTACCTTGGAGTATTCCAGACATAGTAATGAGTCAAAGAGTCATTCCTTACGAATCGGTTTATTTCAAACATGCATGTATTTCAGTAGGCATTTATTATCTACTGTTCTTACTGCATTCATTTCATTAGTTCAATCTGGGATATCTAATAATTAAGTCGGAAAACCTAAGTGTAAATCTCACAAGTGTGTCGCTACGCCCCACCTGCGCCTTACGGCCCTTCTCTAAACCAAGCCAATTCAATCAGTAGTGGTTTGGCTTTATTTCGCATTCGCATTAAAATTATCAATAATTTTTTGTGTTCACGTTATTAAAATATTTTACTATTTTAATAACGTGAACATAAATACACTCGAATACCATTTTAGTTAGGAATACCATTTTTTAGCTAGAAATACCATTTTTTTGCTAGAAATACCATATTTTGACCTCAACTAATTATGGTAATTTTAAGCGGGCGGATACTTATTTGACCCACTTCATAATTGAATGCGGTTTTTTGCATTGCTTTCAGGTAGGGTAGAGCTATTTTATACAGTAATTTTTAGGTCCAAATACACTCACGTTCATATGGCTGCCATAAGGCCCATGTTAGAGTTTGACCTTTGGGAATTTATTTGACCCACTTCCTGACCTTCAAATTGAATGCCGTGTTTTGCATTGTTTTCAGATAGGTTAGGTCTCTCGAATACAAAAATTTTTAGGTCCAAATTCGTTCACGTTCATATAGCTGCCATAAGACGTAATGTTATCTTTGACCCCGGTTTTGACCTTGAAGGAGGGGTCAAATCGCTTAGGTGACACGCGTCCCCTATCCTTACTTTGACCATAGCTTTGCGTTGGTACCAAAATTTTTGGTCTAAACCTGTTTGGCTTGATTTACAACTCGCCAGCAAGAAATGTCAAGTAACTATAATAGTATACATTAATTAATTACCTGCAGGACATACAGTAATATTCTGTCATTCTAGATTCAGGTGTATTTTGCATTGACGTATTTTGAATATGTAATATCTACATGAACCTGACAAATACTTGAAACCTAAACCCTAAGAAGTCATGCTACATTAGAGATTAATGGTTATGTGACCGTGTGTTACATAAAGTGAACGTGTGCCTAATCAATGTTAAAAGTTAAAAAATCACCAGTTAATATCCCTGATAGACTTATCGGCACGAATATTCCATGCTATTCTATGTCGGCATTATTGGGCCCTATTGACATCAGCACGAATCAGGCCAGCGGCAGGTCTACCTAGCCTGGACAATGCATGGCTTAAAATATTTAGACAATGCACTGCAAAAAATTGTCCAAATCCTCGCGCAAAGAATGATGCCAGCAATTCAATTCAGCTTATGTAAAGTAAACCAGATACCAAATAAGGATAAGAACTAATTCCATAATATACACTTAAAACTAAAAATAAAAGTAATTCATTTTCATTAGGTAATTCCATTCAAATTGAATTTGAGATCAAGTTATATTTATTTTAACATTCAACACACAAAATAATGTAATATTCAATAGTTTTCAATTCAAGATGACCGCCTGACAATAAGGTGACAGGTGGCTCAAGAGCCGCATTTGGAAAATTGACATTAGTTTTTTCGGGTTAATTACTGAAGAATCTTGTATAACATAACAAAATAACTGGTGAAATAACAGTAGTACAATACACCATGGTCAAGGCACGTCTCGGTGTTACACAATTCCCCACCTGTATGTGCGTCAATTGATTATAGGTCTTTAAGAGCGTTATACAACAGAACTCAAACAAGTACAAGTATTTAACCTGAACTTTTTAGCGTCAGCAGGCGGTGGTGGATAGACAAGTTCAAGTACCTTTTCCAGCTGAATAGAATGCGCGTGCTAGAGATTTTTTATCTTTAATCTTTATCTCTCTAATGGTATCACAATGTAACTTATATAAGCGAAAATAATAATATTAAGTTTTTATCCTATAGAAAAATATTCTGCCCGATTTACAGAGAAAATGATGAATATGAGAAACTAAAACGGCTATGTACAAGCTTATTAAATTTAATTACATATCCTAAATATCGTATATTGATTGACTTTCACTTTGAAAGAAAATTCCATTCTGTGTCACAATATAAGTTATTTTATGATTTTTTGATTGTCAAGCACGCATTCCCGTGAGATTGTTTGCACAACTCAGCAGTTATAATAAGTTAATAACGCATAATTTACTAACGTTATATAAATATATAAGCATTAAGCTGATGAATATATAACAAAAAGCCTATTAAGATGTATATTATGTTTATCGTACGATAAGTAACATATAGCATCTAATATAAGTTGATTGATTGATTGTCATTCAACGCCCAGGTCTTGGGTTCTTTATGCGTTTTGAAGGCACTTTAAGAACACTAATAAAAATCACTGTAGTTCTGTATGTACTTAATTATATAACTTAACTTAACCCACTTATTGTTTTAAATATATAAGCTATCAACAGACTAATAAGACACTAGCCGTATATATTTCCTTGGCTATGCTATGTATACGCACTTTTACGGAAGAAAGTACTTCACTTTTTTTTTTGAAAGACACACAATTACATTTTTCAACGATTGCTTTGGAACAGTAGCAGATTAGGTCCAAGTTCAAGAGGGCACACGGGTCACAGCAGTCAAAGTTCACCATGGACGCCAGACACTGCCGTTGGAGAGGTCGAACGGCTCATCCGGGTTCTTGGTGCAGAGAGAAAGCGGTTGATGATTTTGTGGCTGGGTGTGTCCATGAATCCCGAATGGACCCTGCAAATGAGCCGGACTCGGGGAGTGATGTCGGAGGTCAGCTGAGGTCATGTAGGCAAATAATTTGGGGTTAATCCCAGGATTTCCAGGTGAAGCAATCGGTGAGGACGGTGGAGTGTAGTTGGTGAGCACGTTGAGGCCGGTGGGGGAGGGGTAGGCGGAGGCTGTGGTCTGAGCATCGATGTGATGAATGCAGTGGTCCAGATGGGTCACGAGGCGGGAGCTGACCGAGAGGTCAATGGAAGAAGTCAGGCCTGACATGTATTTGCTCACCTCGGCCGCACAATGAGAGAACCCGGCTCGGAACCGGTCACCCGCACTACTGTCACTCAGCTGTTGGGCACGGCGGAGTTTATGGAGGTGACGAACGGTCAGTTCCAGGACATCAGCTTTTTCCAGGCGTGACACACTCTCACCTTCCGCCTGCAAGGCACCCACGAGCAATTCTTTGAGTTCATCCAGGCATCGGTTAATTCGTGCACGGCGTTTTCGTTCAAGCATCGGTTTCATGACCTGGAGAAATAATAAAAATCAAATTATTTAGTATGGTGAAAGTCCATGGGTGAAAGGTGGGCGCACTCAACCTATTGCACGGTACAATAGGGCGTTATACCGTAACACGTGCCAATTGCGGACATGACGCCAAGTAATTTCGCTATTGCTATTGCTCTTACCTTTCGGTACTGGTAAGTTCGGCTGATGGGCTGCTCGTCCTGTGACACGACGGCGGCCATATTGAGCTGATTGTCCCACGCAATGGTGTCCACTGAAGAAAAGTGACTTAAATTCTATTAAATGATTGTCAATGCACTTGTGTGACTTGGAAGAGCTTAAATTGTTAGTACGTCCGTACGACCCAAGCGTCCAAGTATGAATGACTTCCGACAATGTAGTTTTCTCGGTGATAAAGCTCTGAGCTTTTTTTTCCTTTGGAGTGAGAAGCGAGCCAAAAGCCCAAAGCCAAAGCCAAGTCAGTCAGGATGTGTGTTCCTCTGTTAACTAATGCAATGTATTTGGTACATTAAGGCAGGCGAGAGGTGAGTGAGCGGCTTGCTGCTAAAGCTTACGGACGGACGGGGGCTGATGGGTGAGGTGAAACGTGCTTGGGATACGGAATTTGGTGCAGTCGTGGTTTGGTTTGGTTATGGCTTATAGCATGGGGATGACATTGTGCTTTGCTTTTAGCATTAGCCCTTCCCTTAAATGCTTTGAGGGACGACAGATCGTTTCAAAATGGGATGGGCTTGGTTTTACGGGGTAGGTTGTAAATTGTAAAATACAGTCTAATTTAAATGTTCAGTGTGAATGGTGAATGTAATGCAATAAACCGTGTCTGTCAAACTACTGAAGAAGGGCGCTACCGTTTGTAAGTAGGTATTCCTAGAAATGCTCAGGGATTTTTGGGTGAAATTCTATCGGATTCTATCGGGCATAGAATTACGCAAAATCCGGAATTTCATACGGCAAAACAATCCAAATACAGAAAATTATTTCGGATTTTAGTCCGGTTTTAACATTACTCGGAACATCAATCTTTTGCGATAACCGAATCGCCGAATTTCGAAAAACTCGAAAGTGGACTAATTTCTTAAAATCTTGACTCAACTTCAAAAATCCAATCAAGCAACTTATGCCAACAACGTCTTCCAGCCGGAGCATATGCCAAGCCACGGGGAGCACTCAAGCCAAGCCAAAGCCAGTCGTCGTCGTAAAGAAAAAGGAACACAAAAAAATCAGGAACATACACATACACAAAAAAAAACCGAACCATTCAGGTAGCTGATGGAAGTAGCGTGGGAACGCTCGTCTTCCCACGCTTTTCTTAAGGCGTCGTCAGATAAGATTTCCGAACAGGAGATCGTTTAATCTGCCTGAAAATCTGCAAAATTAACATCCTAAATTTTTTATACTTTGGCACGTGTGGTTTGGAGTGCCTTGGTGGATTTTTGTTGGATTTCTGCATGAATTTTGTTATTTTTCTTGAAATTTCTTAAGAAATTACCAGAAATTACCATCTCTGCATCTTCCTACCTGGAAACTCGTAGACCCGGCTCGACACCTGCAGTCCACACTCTGAGCGGACGACGAGGCAGACAGCATTCTAATCATCTACCTCAAGCCTCCCCCTGACTCACTCACACGCACACGGGCATTCTCGAGCCACTTACGTGGAACGTACGTACAGCCACGGGATAGGCTCATGAATAGGACAATAGTCTTTCTTTTATTAGATGCGAAACAGGGGCACTTTAGACTTTACAATAGGTCTTTTAGTCGAAGGTGTTAGGTGCTGTTTAACATAATTTATTCAAATTGGATTATGAGCAAATCAGAATTATCTACATTTTAAGTTCAATTGGTGCTGGTTTTGAAAGTATTTAAATAGAGAGACGAATAATTGTAATTCTTTGAGCTAATTTGCCCTAAAGAAAAAATAATTTTCCCGATCTATTTATTGAAATTCAACAAAATATACTGAAATGTAATTAAAGCCCAGTCTGTACTACCTGCGTAATTACTTCGCGTCTGTGACAGAGTATCAGGGCTAAAATATTGCGGGACACAGAATTGCGAATAAATAATCGCAGAGACATAAATAATATCGCGGGAGATTGTATCGCAGTGGTAGGGTATCGCGGAGTAATTGAGTCGTAAGAAAAAACATCATCTGCGCGTAGTTTTTCCTTAACAAAATTAAATAAGAATAAATTGCTGGCATTGGTTCGCGAAATTTCATACCTACGAAAAGCTTGGCTTGCAATAATTCATACCTGTGATACTTCATATCTGTGATACTCGTAGTTTTGTATGCATTATTAGTACAATAAATCTGCGAAACAGCATTCCTGTGATAGTTTGCCGGTATATGTACCAATTAACTTCTGCATATGACCTTACGATAGGCTTCCTCGTTGAAAGTGTTTACAGAGTTTAAATTTTCAGGTTAGACTCCCCAAGTTATATCCTGTAACAGTTTTCGGCACGGCTTTGACGGTAGGGTGAGCGGAAGTGAGGGAGCCTCTCATGCGTAATGTAATGAATGCCCAGTTTGCTCGTTGTGTAAATTGTATCATACAAAAATAACACGGGTAATATCATAGAGGTATGAAGGTGTGCGAAATATGCAACGGATTTTATCAAATTTTGATTTAAGTCTACAGAGAAATTTGCAAGCCGAAAGACTGGGGATTCACCTTTTGTGTCAATATCGCTGTCACCTTAACAAATATGTCAACTTGCAGAGAGTGAAGCAATTCAGATTTTTGATAAATATTTAAGTTGCACTATAAAGGACAGAATCTGCCTAATACAAGATTCAGTTAATAGCTCGTTTTCTTTAAATTAATCTACCGTAATAGAAGCTAGAATTTGTCGCATACATGGAATAATTTAAATTACTGCATTACGAATATCTTTTGAATCAATATTTTTCTGGCCTAATTAAAATAAGTTTTGTCTTAAAATTTTTGTCAAGGTTTGACCTAAATAAACGGCGTTATCAGGTTATTCATTGATTTTTCTAGATCAGTTACGTGATTTATGCTAAGAAAGGTTAGATTAAGTGTGTTCAGGTTAGGTTAGGTTTAAAAAGCCGAAAAAAGATGAAAGCGTCGTTCATTTAGGTCAGAAAGTTTAGGAAAAAACTTGTTTTAATTAGGCCACTTAAATTGACACCCATATCTTTTAGTCAAAATTGGGTTGGATGTTTTTAATTTCAGGTTCAGTTTCTTTACATAATCTGAATCATTGTAATTTGCCACACCCAACTAAAAAGTCCAACAGAAGATACATTAAATAGCCGTAATCCCTTTGCAAGTAATTTACCCTACCTACAAGCAGCAGACTTTGCCCGATATGGAATTTAATTCGATTTCATCGAAAATAAAATGTTTAAGGGTGTTTTAGCCTAATCTGATGCCGTTCAATTAATTATAATAAATTACATTTAAACAATTTGTAAAAAATTGTAGTTCAAATGGTTCACTATCTCCCATTTGTGTTCAGACATATAGTGTAATTCCAGGCATTTACATGGCCGCATAATCAGTGAAATATGTCCAATACAATATTTACTACGTATTTATCTTAAGAGGAACCTATAAAGGGCTCAGTCCCAACTCTCGCCGCCAGGTTTACACAGTCTTAATTATTTAATTGCGGGCGAACGACAATGTTTTAAATTGCGTGAATAGTTCACTTTGTAGATATCACATAGTGGATCATATTACTTTTTATTTCAGTTTATTTGGTTGAGTCGTCTTCGAATGAATGGTACTGTAGTGAAGTGGCCATGCTGATAGCATTGGACCTATTGTTTTGTGCTCCTAATTATTTTTTTGTAATTCAACCATTTAGTTTTAGCTAATGAAAATAGTTCACTTTTTGAAGAATACGTTTAGCTTCATTTAGCAAGTCTTCCTGTTTCGATTCGTTGATTAGAAGCAAAGTATGACTTTGCCTGGAGATTCATAAAAATGTGCCCTGTCTTGATTTAATCGAAATCGGCCTGTATTAAAATAACTACTTTTTCGCATTAATCTGTCCAATAAAAAATTTTGCCCGAAACAAGATACAACTTAATCCAAAAATATGTTAAATAACCTTTAATCGAACACAAACCTGATTCTTATCGTCACTTGTGAGTGTAAAGACCCATCCGTCGGTCCATAATTATTTTTTTCTCTATCTTGTAGACGGATTTGATGCACTCAATCTGAATCATTTCATCTTCATTATACCCCGCGTCGTCTCGTCGTCATACTTGATTAAATCTCGTTTTTTTTGCTCCTGGTACCTGAATTTTATACGACCACAACAATGCAATGCTTCTGCTGCTGCAAGCTAAAATTTATCCTAATTTTTTTACATTAAAAATCACCGTCATTAGCTGAGCTGGTCTCATCTCATCGGTGCCCGTGGCAAGTGGCAAAGTGGTTGATAGTCATGTCGTTATTTCTCAGAACGAGTTCGTCTAGTCTAGCGGCTACTGATGTGAGCTCAGCCGAGTTAACTCGTGTTCGAAGAAGAAATCTAAAAATCTACTTTTGTATGACGTCTGTAGCTTACATTAGTAGCTAGGTTTTTGTAATAGCTCAGGTTACAAAGTTACATGACAACAGGTACTGACTGCACTGAGCTGCTAGGCACACACGCTAATAGTTGGCACGGTCCGTGGCAGTTACCGCACTGCAATAATTCTGCTAACTGACTTTATGGCTAATGTATAAAATGTATCACTAATTCTCTGCATGTGTGGAATTTCCAAAACCATACGCCAAAAGCTCAGAAGCAAAAATGCTCACGGTCAGGAAGGACATTCCTATACTGTATGAACTCAGAGCCCAGTGGAATTCGAGTTCAAGGTAATTATACATAGAAGGTTTAATAGACAAATCACGTGTTGTCGGGTATTAACTACAAAGCTGGGCTTATGTATAAGTTGAAAACGGCGTATTTTGGCGGATGCCGAATTTACTTTACCCTACGATTATAAGATTTTGCAGCCAAAATTGTGTTTAATTGGGCGAAATAATTTAAAGAATTTTAGATCCAGACTATCTAAATTTTTGCACGTAAATTGTATTAATTTAGGTAGTTTAGTAACAGAAAATAATGAACGGTAGCATATTTCAGGTTTAGATTTTTCTATCAATACTCATAAAATCCTAATCAATATACCTATGTATGTATGTATGTATGTATGTATGTATGTATGTATGTATGTGGTACGATTATGATTGGTCAATTCTTGAAATTC